>JADRCD010121817.1:0-14288 GCA_019843815.1 Montemys delectorum
AGTGCTGGTCTTCTTCAGTGTCAGTCAGTCATCCTGTAGGCAGTGCTGGTCTTCTGCAGTGTCTGTCATCCTGTAGGCAGTACTGGTCTTCTTCAGTGTCTGTCAGTCATCCTGTAGGCAGTGCTGGTCTTCTTCAGTGTCAGTCAGTCATCCTGTAGGCAGTGCTGGTCTTCTGCAGTGTCTGTCAGTCATCCTGTAGACAGTGCTGGTCTTCTTCAGTGTCAGTCAGTCATCCTGTAGGCAGTGCTGGTCTTCTTCAGTGTCAGTCAGTCATCCTGTAGGCAGTGCTGGTCTTCTGCAGTGTCTGTCAGTCATCCTGTAGACAGTGCTAGTCTTCTTCAGTGTCAGTCAGTCATCCTGTAGGCAGTGCTGGTCTTCTGCAGTGTCTGTCATCCTGTAGGCAGTGCTGGTCTTCTGCAGTGTCTGTCATCCTGTAGGCAGTGCTGGTCTTCTGCAGTGTCTAGCATTCTGTAGGCCAATGCTTTGTGTTTCTTAATGCTGGAGTTTAGCAACATTAATATAGAAGATGCACTTTCTGCTGTATCATTGTCTTTATTTCTTCAGGCTTGACAACTTCTCCCATTTGTTTAGTCTACACATGCTTCTTCCTCTCACTTCAGTCTGAGTAGCTTCTTGCTTTCTGTGTATATTTTAACTTCTAAAGCTATGTAAATATTTTTCCAGTTGAAGTGAAAAATAAAAACTGTATTTTAAAACTATTATTTTACATGATAAATATGGATACCTATGTCTAGATGTATAACATATATTATATAATGTATGGATACCTATGTCTAGATATATAACATATATTATATAATGGTAACTTCAGGTTGAGTAGTAAATGTTTTGTATAATCAAAAATATACCTGTAACCCCCTTACCTCATACCATGTGAAGTCAACATGGGTCAAAACATATGGTATAAGAACTAAATTATGAGAGACAGCGCAGCAGTAAAGAGCACTGAGTGTTCTTCCAGAGGACCAGGTTCAAATCCCAACACCCAGATGGGATCTCACAACTTTCTGTAACTCCAAGATCTGATACCCTCATACATACATGCAGACAAAATACCAATGCACATAAAAGAAAAAACAAATAATTTTTTTTAATAATTTTAAAGGGGAAAAAAAGAACTAAACTATAAAACTCTCAGAAGAAAATGGAAAGATAGATCTTGAAATCCTGATGATGGCTGCAAACCCTTGGTTATAACACCCACAATACAGACAACAAACAGAAATGGCGACAAATCGGACTGTGACCAATTTAAAAGACAACAGAAAGAGAAAAAGTGTTCACACGAAACACATCAGATAAGGGTCTAGTTTCTAGAATATATGTAAGTAACTCTTACCGTTCAAGAACAAGAAGACAACCCAGTGCCTTAAATGGACCAATAGACCTACAAATGGCTGGTAATCACATCAGAAGGTCTTTGACTACCACCATCAGGAGTGCTCATGTCAGAACTACAATGACACCCCCCTCCCCCAGGCTGGAGCGTAATCACATCTGTGCCAAGGCCCAAAGAAAAATTGGAGCTCCTGTGTGTTGCTGGTCACATTATAAAATGATATAGCTGTTGTGTCCAAACCTCAAAACATTAAACACTGAATTGCCCCATAATCCTGCAGTCTACTTGTAGACCCATAGCTGGCAGATCTGACAGGAAATACTCAGGTAGATGCTTACACGCACACATTTGTGCGCACACACGCAAACATGTGAATGGTCCATGCCTGCTGCCTTCCTCACTCACTTCCCCGTTTCTCTTGTTTTCTGGGATAGGGTTTCTTGAGGAACCTTGTCTCAAGCTGGTCATTGTGTAATTCCGCTGGCTGGTAGCAAGGCCCTGGATTCCCAGTCCTGAGGTCAGAGCTGTGTGCTGTCACGCCCTGCTTCTTAACTGTGTTGGAGATGTCAGTACAGCCCCATGTTTGCAGAGCAAATGCTGCCCTCCCTGAGCTGTCTCCCCTCATCCCCACTGCTGCTTCTGCTCTGATGAGCATGAGGGTAGAAGGGTTGAGCAGATGCCTCTACTGTAGTTATTTTTGCCTGTATGAGAATCCATTCCTTGTTTCTTAAAAGAACAAAAATATGTCCACCTCAAAAAGTTAAAGTCGGAACCCTATTCCTTCCAGGATGTTCTGCTTGATGTATAATTTGCAGGAAACAGAAAGTTAGTGTTTATCAATAACATGTTGTAATTCTTTCATGGGGATGATAGAGTCCTAGAGAACGTGGCTGACCCCATACTTCTGTTGCCAAAGTTGTTGCCCAGGCTTGTCTTGGATAGTTAGTGCTTTTATTGTATGTGTTAGGCTGTAATATGTTTTGAATAGAGGAATTCTGATGCTTTCCTTAATTTTAAGGAAATTAAAACTGCAAAACTCACTGACCCAGCAGTCAAGAGACTTAAGATGTGTTTGCAGCCCTGTCAGTAATTAGCACTGTGATCCAGGTGATGTCCATCCCCGACAAGTACACCCTTTCTGCATCTCCTGTGTTCATTTGTGCAATTACATTTTTTTCTAAAATATTTGTGATTCTATTATAAGTGTATAGAAGATACCTTGGATATATTCCAAATTCACAAATTTCTTGAGCACCTGCATGCCTTGGCCTGCCTTCTGTGGTGCCACACACAGTAAGAGGGGTGAGATAGGGCCTTGTCTCTGAGGAGCTTTCAGGTGCAATGGGAAGGAACACAAGCTCAGATCCTCTTAGCCAGACAGGAAGCACAGAAGAAGAATGTGGAATGGGGAGGAGGTAGCGAACTGGACCTGGCCAGGCTCCTCTGTCCAGGCATTACTACTCAGTCCCAGTGTGGGTCTGTGAGTAAATGGAAACTCAGTGTTACCTGATAGTTCACATTTCCAAAGAAGCTGAAAGTCTTTTAATTTTTCCCCTTTAAGCTCTACCATTAAAAATATCATTGATGGGGGAGATAGCTCAGTGTTCAAAGCACTGAAATGTGCACTTGAGTTTAGATCTCCAGGACCCACATAAAGCCAGGAATGGCCGTGTACATCACTAGTCCCAGCATTGTTAGAGTGAGATGGGAAACACGACAGGAAATCCCTCCAGCTCCTGGCTAGCTAGTTTGGCATGCACAGAGGCAAAGCAGAGACCTTCAAGCAAAGTGGAAGGGGAGAGCTGATGCCTAAGGTTGTCCTCTGACCTCTATGTACTTGCTGTGGGATGCGAATGCCCATTCATATACACAGTCTCACACATAACGCTGTTGTTACCACCAATCAGTTGAAAAAGGCTTAAAACAGTATTTGATTTAAAAAGAAAATGGGTGCTAGCCCGGCAGCGACTTCTTGAGTAAGCAGATGGTTAGAGTCAGACATAAGCAGTGGCAGAAATGTGTTTAGGGGTCACTGGAGTGCAGGAAGTGATTGACTCAGCCCACAATGATCTCTAAAAAGGCCTTCTAATTACTTTGCAGTCAATTGTCAGGTACTTTTGCAGCGCTTTAGGGTTTTTGTTTTGTTTTGTTTTGTTCAATTGGGGTTTGTTGGGTGTTTTTTTTTCTTTTTTGTTTTTAGAATGAGTAATTCATTCACCCTGGAAAGCTGGATGACACTGAACACACTAAGTAAACACATGTTGGGTGAATTCCACATGTGAGCCTTTGGAATGTTTTGACAGCTTCCCATTCAGGTTTTCTGTCCTCATCTCCTGCCTTTTATGTTCTTTATTGAATTGCAAGAAGAAGGAGTGTCCTTCCCTCTGTCCTGGTCTTGGTTCACTGAGTAGAGCCCATTCACTCTTATTTTTGAATGGAGCTGTAATTAACATTGTTGCTTTTGTTTAACAACCTCAATTTACATAGTACCTGCTCATTCCAGTGCATAGTTATTGGGAGGACAGCTCCACTGACTGATGTCTCTGGGCCCTGGGAATAGTTATCTGTTAATTATCTGCAGGAAACTAGTAACTAAGGGGAGGTTCTGCTACTATGACTTTGATAAAAGTAACACTAATGATTTTTTTAATTGCTTAATGATAGATGTGATCATCGTAAAACAAAGTAGAATACACATACACTCAGCTGCTATAGAGGGAATGGTCAAGCATAATCGCCTTAAAATCTGTGTGTGTGAGTACGCACACGTATATGTGAACACACACATGCACTTTCCTGTTTGCACTGGTTTGCTGTTTCTCTAGGTGTGCATCCTATATCCGTGGTCCTGACTCTGCATAAGCAACTAATTGCTTATGCACTGTACCCAGAAACAGGCCCTGTGCCTAGAGCTGTTATTTCCTAATATTTCAGAGTCAGATCATGCAGTCTGACCTCATTTTACTTCACAGGAAACTATTCTCAGAGAAGTGTTTCCCTAAAGTTAACCCAAGAGAAATACTTCTTTTGGGATTGTCTTAAAGCCAACGGGCAGAGGGAGATCAGTCTGGAGAAGGCGTATCCATGCAGTAACCATCCCGTACCACAGTTGTCACTGCGCACCTATAGCCTTTGAGCATTTGAAGCATGAATAATGCCACCAAGGAACTGAATATTTAATTTAATTTATATCATCCCATCTGTCTTTTCAGTTCTGTCTTAGACTAAGAATCACAAGAATCGCAATTTCCATCCCTAAATTAGATTTAATACATAACCAAAGAGCTCATGGGGAGTACAGCCCTCTCTTTGTTCTGGACCCCTCACAGATACCCAGCATCTGTGGAGTACTCATGTGGGGTATAGAATATGGTTCAGGGCTCACATGTGACCTACACACACCCTCCCTCTACTTAGGGTCAGCTCTGTCTGGCTACCCTTGGTACAGCATGAATGCTGTGTGGGTGCTTGTCACATTGTATCGTTTGGATGCTGTGTGGGTGCTTGTCACATTGTATCGTTTGGATGCTGTGTGGGTGCTTGTCACATTGTATCATTTAGGGGACTGTGACTAGAAAGGGGCTGAACAGGTGCAAGATTAATACAAATGCAACTCCGTCTGAGTACTTTTCATCTTCAGGTTCAGAACCTGAGTGAGTGCCTCTCCCTGCCTCTCTTGCTGCCTCTCTCTCACATTTGTTGTTGGCACTGTATGCATTGCTTCTGCATATGCTTTTATGCTGTTATTTTATTTTCAACAGTCCATTGTTTTGGAGGAACTTAATGGGAAAATATCTTCTATTTATACATGGATTTACCATCTCTGGTGCTCATCATTCTTTTCTGCACATCCTAGTTTCCATCTGGTATCACTTTTGTTCAGCCTAAAGAACTTTCTCCAACAATTTCCATAACTTACTTCTGAGGGACAATTTTCTAACTTACTTAGTTGTCAGAAAATTTGGTTCTTTGAGAAGGGCAAAAGTAGGCAAATCTCTGCAAGTTCAAGGCCGGACTGGTCTACACAGTGAGTTCTAGGCCAGCCAGGGCTGTACAAGGAGACCCTGTTTCCAAAACAAGGAAGAGAGGTGGGGAGGAAGGAGGCCGGGAGAGAGGGATGGAAGAAAATAATGTTTAGGAGTTAGTGAAGTGCTTACTGTGTAAGCACAAGGACCTGAGATCAGATTCCCAGCACCCGTGTGGGATGGGCATTGTGGCAGGCACCTGTAATCTTGTTGCTACGAAGGTGACAACAGGAGGATCCAGGGACTTCCTGACACTTGCAGTCAGTCTAGCCACCTTTTAAGACCCAGGATCAGCCCCTGTTCTCCCCCCGACTCTGCCCCCATGTCAAAAGTAGGATGGCAAACAACTGAGGAAGACACTGACATCAAATTCTTGTTCTGTGAACACATTCACATTTACACACACCCACCAACACGCGCGCACACACACATATGCACACACACGCACCCCCCCCCCACACACACACACACGTACACACGCACATGCTTCACTTTATGTTTGAAGGACATTTTTGCTAGATAAAGACTACTAGAGTGTGTACACACACACATGCACACACACATGTACACACATACGCACACGCACATACACACATGCACACACGCACATGTACACACATGCACACACATACACACATGCATGCGCACGCACACACACACACACACACACACACATACACATGCACATGCCTCACTTTACATTTTTGCTAGATGAAGACTACTAGAGTGTGCACACGCATACACGCACACGCCTCACTTCACATTTTTGATAGATGAAGACTACTAGAGTGTTTTGAGGTTTTTGTTATTTTGGTTGTTTTCCTGTTTCAGCACTTTGGAATGTTGTTCTATTTTCTTCATTTTTTTATGACAAAACTTTAACCTTTGTCCTTCTGGGTGGCCTCCAGGCTGTTCGTGCCTGTGTGTGCGTACGTGCATGCGTGCTTGTGTGCATGTGTTCGTGTTCCCTCTAGATATCTTTACTTCCCTTTAGTTTTGAGAAACTTGACTACAACTAGTTATAGTTTCTATAAATTTACTTTCCTCTAATCAGTTCAACTTCTTTGATCTTTAGTTGATTTTTGAAATGCAAGTTGGGAAGTTTGGGCCATTCTTTCTTTCATTTTCTCTCATCTCTGTTTTGGAAGAGCCATCTAATGACGTGCGAAGAGGCCTGTTCTAAGTGTCTGCCACTGTTGCTGCTGAGCTGTGTGTCCTGTGCACTTCACTCACGCAGTCGGACCATTCTGTTAACCCATGGTTAGGAATCTTCCCTCCTACTCGAGTGTCTGCTTGCTCCGTGCTCGATTAACCTCCGCTGCTGTTTCTTCACACTCTGGAATTCTGTTTTGCCCCCTAGAGTTTCCTCTTAACTCCTGAAAACCCATTTCTCCTCTGATCACCTCCAAAACTCTGGTAAACTCTATTGGTGTGCTTGCATCTGTGGCATTTCCTCTTAGCTCTTCTCTCTCTCCTGCCTTTTGCATGTCTTGGACAGGAAGCAATGCAGGTTCTGGCATATAAACTGCTGGGTGTGTTTGCCTCTGACAGCATCATGCTGTGCTGTGCCTGGACCATGGCGCAGTCCGTCTTCCAGAAACCAAGCGGAGGTGCTGCTGAGCTGAAGCTCCTGTCAGACAGGCTTTTTCTGTGGCCGCTGTGTTCCTGACCTGTGCTGCTCATGCAGCTTTAAGAGAAAAGATGGCTCTCCAGGCATGATGGAGCACCTGTAATCACAGCTCTGAGGGACTGAGATAGGAGGATAGGTACATTTTAGTTTGAGGCAATCCTAAACTACATACCATGACTCTGTCTAAAAAAATTAAACAAACAGACAAACAAATAAATGCTTAGCCTTTGATCTGAGCATGGGTTGAGGTGTAGTTTCGGGTGTGTTGTGACCACACCACAACAGACTTGTCTCTAATGGTGTGTTGAATACAAGCAATATAAGGATATGTGGGAATTCTCCCCCAGCCTGGCCTCCTCTATTGCTTCTTTCTTGCTGCATATGGGTATTGACGGGAAACGATCAGATCAAGCAGCTTGAACTGCAGCATAGTGCTCAGCTGTACTGCACTGTGCTCTAAAAGTCTCTATGGTCATTTGATCAGCCTGGTTTCCCTCTTGTCTCTAACAGCAGTACTCAGGCTACGCGCACTCTCTCCTGTACAAAGGGCTTAGATCTCTAGAATTCACCAGAGCTTTATTGCATCTCCTGCACTTGTCTCCTCCCAGAAGTTTAGCAATTCTTGTGTCTGGCTTTCCTTGTTTCCCTGGAAGGGGTCCTGAATTCGGGCACTTCCTCCATCTCAGTAGAAGCCGAAGCCCCTCAAGTCTTGAGTCTCAAGTGAAGAGAGATGGTAAAAGAAAAAAAAAGATAAACCAAACCAAACAACTAACCAGACACCACCTTCCCTGAGTCAGGAGCTCCAAGGAGTCTTCAGTACTGAGTGGAACCCTTCAGTCTGAGCAGGAGCAGACCCATTGTCCAAGGGCACGTTCCAAATGACAGAGAGACAGATCTGGAATGCTGTGTATACCCCTTAACTGCAGCTTTCTAAAACAGCATGCTCTCTCCCCAACGTTAGACTCAGTAGCCAGAAGTTCCCCAGTCACTTGTCCCAAATTGAGATTGTTAAGTATCATGCGTTCACCTTCTGGGCAGTCTCACAGTCTGTGAATCACATGTTTCACCATAGCTGTTAGACAGCTCTGCTGCGCATTTCTGTACATATGTGCCCACAGACGTAAGTAACAGCTGGGGCTTTGTGGGCACCTCTCACTGCTCCTGGATTGCTAATGGAGCTTTCGAGTGTCAGGAAAGAACCTTGTCTCCTCTTGGCAATTTAAAGAAGACCTAACTGCCTTCCTTTACTTTTAAAAATAATTTTCTGGAAACCACATCCTTAACAAAGGTTGTAAAAAGAAAGTTAAGTACAGTTGTGCTTGAGACTAATTAGTACCTTCTGGAGAGTGTATGGCTCATAGCATAATGGCTAAAATTTAAAAATATATATATTTTGAACTTATCAAATGGAACATTTTGTGCTGAATTAGATTCGAAGCACTATTTTCTTCAGCTACATTTGTAGCATGATGTAAACTTCGGTCACATCTAACTGTTCATAGGGAATGTTTTAATTCATTCATTTCTGAAGTACAGGTCTAGTTTCTTTTATGGGCTCACTTGTGTTTGCCTCATGATGGATGTACACAGCTTGTCAAATGTTATTGTTACTTTATGAATGAAGAGCCTTGATACTTTCTGAGATCTGCACTCCTCAGCCCAGATCTTATCTACATGGAGATGCCAGGCTGGCCCTGCAGGAAGCGCCTAGCTGGATTTGTGGTTACTTGTTTCCTTCTTAGTTCCGATCAGAGACAGGAAAGCATTGAATGCCTATTGTATGCTCTGCGAAAGGATGAAGAGGAGATGCATTGCTACCAAAGACTCTTGCAAGGGCTGTGGACTGACTCCATGGCTGATTCTGCGTAATTGTAAAAACAATTCATTTTACATGTCTGAGTGCTGTATTCCCAGGACAAGTCCCAAGATCTCTGCGGAGAGGATGGAAGGACAGGAAGGAAGTCTTCCTTCCAGGAATTCATTCATCACATCTTGCTGACATGCAGAAATCAGTTTTATTGTGCACTTCCCATTGTTTCCTAACCTCAAGATATTTAATGGTCAGAAGGATGCTATTTATGAACTGTACATGTCTCAAACGGCACTGTAAGTGCATTGCAGCTGTTCCTACCAAAGACCTCAAGACAGTTTAAGAAACTGAGGAATGTAGATGTGGCATGTCACAGTTGCCATGGTTTCCTGTCTGTGTACTTGAATTCTTCCTTTCAAATAATATTTATTAGCTTTACTTTATGTGTGCAAGTATTGTGTCCGTATGCATGTGTGTGCACCACATGCAAGCCTGCTGCCCTCAGACCCATGGGACAGGTTACAGGTAAACAGCTGTAAGCTGCCATATGAGTGTTGGAAACTAATCTCCTGGAAGAGCACGCAGTGACCTAACCGCTGAGCAATCTCAGGAGCCCTCTTGAATGCTTCACTAGTGTGGTTGATGAGTGCATTTATCTTAAATTATTTAACCATCTTACAGTGTCCCTAAATATCTAATACTATCTGACAAATGACTGTATTAAAAGCAATCTCCTCCAGTGTGCTTTGTTTGACACACAAGTTTTACTCTCTTTGTGTCTGTTTTGTCGATAAGAGTTATCATTTCTAATCTACCCGTCTGGGATTTTCTTTACTGATGTATTAAAATATAAGATAGCAGCTAAGAAATCACATCCCACCCGGGAAGCAAGGAGTTTGTAGGTGTGGCTTGCGAGTCCAGGAACAGCCCTGACACTTGACCTCCTGGTCCATTCATTCCTTGAGTAGGAGGACTATAGATCAGTTCAGAGTAGAGTTTTCCCCGGAGACCCGATGGGCTCTCGAGACTCCTGCAGCTCCTCTCCAGCCTTGCCTTCTCCAGGCTGGGGGGAAGAGCTGAGCAGGAACCATAAACCTTGCTGGGACTTCATTTTACTTTATCTCATTCTTTCATTTCTTCATTTCTTCCATAAATACTAACTGAGGTGTTAGACATAGTATTAGTAATCTCTTCCATTTGTTTGAAATCATGGGTTATTATATGGTCTGTTTTGATAGGAAGTAATAGTGTTTTCATGAAATAATGATTTGTGGTACTTATACATATCATAGAGTTTTATTACAAATTAATTACAATTGTTATGTTTTAATGATCACAGGAATTTAAAGTAATAGAAACCATATGGCAGAGTGGAGTATTTCTAATAGTCTCAATAGAGAGCCAGGATGAAGAGGTTTGGTTGCCTGCCGCACCATTCTTCCTTTGGTCACTAGGAGCCCTGTGTGTTGCACAGCTGTACTTCAAGGATAAACTGAATGAGCTCATGGCAAAGAGTTGAAATATATCTAAGAAGAAATACTTGGTGTGTAAAACCATGGGCTAGGAAGGCATTCTCAGGCCTGGAGAATGTGACGGGAGGGTACATGTGCAACAGTGTATCCGAGCAGTTATGGTGCCCAGTCCTAACAAAGGCAAGTCAAGGTTCTTTCTTCCTAAGATAGGCACCTCCTGGTGACAATGAATGGGACTGGGGGAAAAATCATTCAAACAGCTGTATGTTTGCAAGATCAGGTCACATGTAGTGTCTTGTTAAATGTCTGTAGTCAGAAGAGAGACTGCCCAGGGTCATCCAAGCAAATGACAGCATGGTGACAGGGGAAACCCTCATTGCAATGAGCAGTGTGGCTTTAACAAACATGCTGAGTGGTATTTGGTTCTAAGGATTTGGAAGTTGAACTGCCCCTCTCCTGATTGGACTCAAGAATCTACAGCAGCTAATAGCACATAAAAGAGCTCTTGCCTCCAGGAGGGTGGAGGCAAAGAGATTGTCCCACTACCAGTAAATGTTGTAGGTGAGAAAAGTAAGAATTCAATGCATTGAAATCACAGTTGTTCTAAATAGCTAGTGACTTACATCAGTAAACAGTGCCGTAAGAGAGGACAGGACCCCTGCAAGTTACTCTCAGAGTATAAAAGCAAAGGCTGTGCTTCTCAGTGATGAAGTAACTAATCAGTACACTTAGGCCCTCCATCTTGCTAGGAATTTCCTGGAGTGACCTTGGACAAGTCATATCACTCCTAAGTCATCGATGCTGTGTTGGCTACAGTCTGCTTGATGGATTTTAAATGGCGTCCAGTTATCTGCAAGATGGGAAATTTATCAGATACTATATTTTTCAAATACATTAATTAAAACTTATCTGGTATGTAAGGTTCACCTCTTTGATTTGGTTCTATACCTGTGATGATTCTAGTACTTCTGGGGGAGGGTGTTGAGTGGTCTCCATGCACCCCAAGGTAACGTTCCTTACATTGTCTCTTCTTTTCCATAGAGCAAATCGGCCAAGAGATGTTGGAAAACCTAAGTCACGACAGAGAAAAGATACAGCGGGCACGTGAACGAGTGAGTATGAGTCACCCTGTCATTTACACGCTCATAAAAGAGAAGGCAGAGACAAGAGACCGTTGGGACGGACACAAGGCAGTGACAGCACAGCCACGAAGATGTGTGTCTAAGGACAGTATGGTAGGTGGCCATGTATAAGAAGAGAAGGCAAGGGCTTGAGATAAAGGAAAAAGCAGCCAGTTCTCTCCTCATCTCAGAATGTCCCCGAGGAAATATTTAATTAACTCCGTGACTACGAAAAGAAAGCCACTGAGGGAGATTTTTGGAGTGTATCAACCTTTCAGAATAAAGATTTTGATTATACCGACCCTCACCTTCCTTGACTTCATTTCATCTCCGTTTATATTTTTAAGACTGTACATACTCATATATTAAAGATTAATTATCATAGGAATGCTAAGACCTGTCTATGTGTGAGGCACTTGTTTTTAAATCTAGTTCAAGTATCCATCTTCAAGCTCCTGGAATCCCCTCATGTAGTCTTTAGTCTCAGGGTCCGTGAGTCTGTGCTTGTGTGTGGCCTCTCACTGCTTGGCTTTTCTCCTGTGGAACTCCATTATCCTTCAGCAGATGCTTGAGAATCATCTGATCCCATTCTCTTTGCTTCCACCATGCTTTTCCCATGTAGCTTCGGGAAACAGATGCAAACTTGGGGAAGAGCTCCCGGATTCTGACGGGGATGTTGCGAAGGTAAGAGCCAGGTAGGGAGTGATCTTCTGTTTTTCTCTCATCTCAACTATGTTTTCCTCCCACTGGGACTGAGTATTTAAGGCTGCTGGGATTCTGTGTCTCCCTCCTAGGCTGGGTCAACATCCTTTCCAAATAACAGAGCACTGATGTTAACCCTTTTTTGTCAGAGACATATAGTGGGTGACTCAGATTAGAGACAAGGCTTGAGCTGAGGGGCCTACCTCAAGCTATGGAAAAAAAATACGTTAGACAAGAAGCATTTTTCTATAGCCTGAGGAAGGCCCATGGCAAGAGCATGCCGACTTTCCTCTCACTTCTGATGGAGGGAGTGCAGGCTGCCATCATCTGGAGAACACTGGGTACCTGGTCTGCTCTTTGTTTCATTGCTCAGAAGGCTGCTTGGGAAATGGCGGCGTGACTCAGGTAGATGCTTAACATTGATAAGAATGTCGCAGGTATCAGAGTATGCTGAATCCATATGTGCCCACGACAAATATTTTAAGTACTGCATATGTGACTAAACTTTGATTGATGGGAAAGTATTTGGAAGAATTTAAAATGGGAAATGCATAAAGATGGGTCATAGTCTAAGTCTGTGCTCCACCTATTTTACACTAATGCTCTAAAGAGGAAAAAGCCCGGTTGCCATGGTCATGCAAGCATGTCACTGTGAGTGGCTAGACGGGCCCCAATTGTTGAGAGTGAGCAGAGGAGGAGCAGACTCTTCTTTTCACAGCTGTACAACACAGATGAAGCCCTCTCTGCTTGCACATCCATGCTCAGGAACATGCTAAAGCTGTTTGCAATGCTAAAGGTTTACTGTGTAAGACCTAATGTAACTGTTACTTGTTGGGGCTGATGTGATTTCTCCATGACCCCATCAGTGGAGAGCCCGCAGTTCCCAGCATGCTACCAACCCAGTGGCTTTCCTCCCTTTCCCTGCACTTGGAGGCACCGTCCCAACTCAGAAACAAAAACCTGCATGGCCCCTGCTTTAAGAGGAGTGCATAAATGACCTAAGAAAGACTCAGAGTCCAAAGAGAAGAGCACTAGCAACTGAAGGAATGCATCAGTGCCTAAAGACAATAAAAAGGAAGAGACTGCACCTCCTGCTTCCCTGGGAGGCCCCTGCGATATGAGCTGTAACGAGCCTTCTGCATATGTCTCCATTTTGTCAAATCTCATTAAAGAGTCTTCCTGCTTTCTGTCGATTGAGCTGTCCAGAAATCATTCATCATTTTTAGTGTAAAAAAAATCATGTGGTTATTTAAATAATATCATATTAATGTTAAAGTTCAGCTGTCACTTTATGGTATGGCTTAATCAGATGTAGCATTTAGGAAAAATAGTTTATTCTGGCTCTTGGTAGCTTTCAGGTTGGCAGATTCAAATAAGGATTTATGGCTTTCTAAACCCATGTGCTTCTACCCACGTTTCTGCTTGATGTACCTCACCCTTGGTACAGGACACTGCAGACAGTTGTCTCAACAGATAGAGCATCCTTTCAGATGTTGCTTGAATAAATTTGCAAGTCATTTAGAGAGGGTGGGAACACCAACAACTTCTGCAGCCTTTGGGCTTTCTGGAGGGAAATCACACCCCCAAGGTGCCTTCCTGAGGACTGCCATCTACTTGGGCTTCCCTCTGTAGGCGAATGCAGCTCTCCACATTGCCACCTCCATTCAGGATGTGTGTAGGGCTGTCCTTTCTCAACCCCTCAGTCACTACCCCTTTGATGGTCACACATCAGATATTTATGCTACAATTCATAAGTAGCAAAATCACAGTTATGAAGCATAAAAGTACATAATTTCATGGTTGGGGGTCACCACAAAATG
The DNA here is from genome assembly GCA_019843815.1 of Montemys delectorum. Classification (NCBI taxonomy): domain Eukaryota; kingdom Metazoa; phylum Chordata; class Mammalia; order Rodentia; family Muridae; genus Montemys; species Montemys delectorum. Next base: position 13,941 of record JADRCD010121817.1, read on the forward strand.
AGGAGCTGCATTCAAGGGTCACAGTGTTAGGACCATTGAGAACTACTAAAGGTCTAAAGGATGGGCAGAGATAAAGCTCCCCAGATGGACAGCACCTGCTGTGCCTGAGCCAAGGGTGCCCGAAGATCCTCTGGTGTTGCACATAGGGCAGTGTGTTTCACTAGACACCACTGGCATGCAGGTATCTGCCAAGACACCATGAGAAGCTCCTCCAATCACTGCTATAACCGAGGCATCAGAAGCAGCACCTCCACTCAGAGCTATAACTGAGGCATTAGGAGCCAAGTGCAGAGTGGCGGCTTAGGTTTTTGTTTCTAGTTACTATCCCATATGTCAAACAATAGATTT
>JADRCD010121845.1:0-12579 GCA_019843815.1 Montemys delectorum
CACGATCGTGGGAGATCTTTCCATCTTCTGAGATCTTCAATTTCCATCTTCAGAGACTTTAAATTCTTGTCAAACAGATCTTTTACTTGCTTAGTTAGAGTCATACCAAGGTATTTTATATTATTTGTGATTATTGTGAAGGTGTTGTTTCCCTAATTTCTTTCTCAGCCTGTTTATCCTTCATGGCAACCAAAAAATTGGGAAAAGATCTTTACCAATCCTATAACTGATGGAGGGCTAAATTCCAATATATACAAAGAACTCAAGAAGTTAGACTCCAGAGAGCCAAATAACCCTATTAAAAGATGGGGTACAAAGCTAAACAAAGAATTCTCAACTGATGAATACCCAATGGCTGAGAAGCACCTAAAGAAATGTTCAATAACCTTAGTCATCAGGGAAATGCAAATCAAAACAACCCTGAGATTCCACCTCACACCAGTCAGAATGGCTAGGATAAAAAACTCAGGTGACAGCAGATGCTGGAGAGGTTGTGTGGAAAGAGGAACACTTCTTCATTGCTGGTGGGAATGCAAGCTGGTACAACCACTCTGGAAATCAGTTCAGCAGTTCCTCCAGAAACTGGACATAGTACTACCAGAGGACCCAGCTATATACACAGAAGATATTCCAATGGATAAATCTCTACTATGTTCATAGTAGCCTTATTTATAATACCCAGAAACCGGAAACAACCCAGATGTCCCTCAGCAGAGGAATGGATACACAAATTGTGACACATCTACACAATGGAGTACTACTCAGCTATTTAAAAAAATGAATTTAGGAAATTCTTGGGGAAATGGATGGAACTAGAAAATATCATCCTGTGTGAGGTAACCCAATCACAAAAGAACACACATGGTATGCACTCTCTGATAAGTGGATATTAGCCCAGAAGATTGAAATACACAAAGTACAATCCACAAACCACAAGAAACTCAAGAAGAAGGAAGACCAAAGTGTGGATACTTAATTCCTTTTTAAAGGGGGTAACAAATACCCATGGAGGGAGTTGCGGAGACACACTATGGAGCAGAGACAGAAGGAATGACAATCCAGGGACTGTGGACTGTTACACCTGGGAATCCTTCCCATATTAAATCATGAAATCTAGACACTATTGTGGATGCCATAAAGTGCTGGATGACAGGAGTATAACTCTCTCCCGAGAGGCTATTACAGTACCTGACTAATACAGAAGTAGAGGCTCACAAACAGCCGTTGGACTGAGTACAGGGTTCCCAATGAAGGAGCCAGAGAAAAGACCCAAGGAGCTGAAGGATTTGCAGTCCCTTAGGATGAACAACATCATGAACTAAGTAGTACCCTCAGAGTTCCCAGGGACTAAACCACCAACCAAAGAGTACACATGGTGGGACTAATTGCTCCAGCAGCATATGTAGCAGAGTATGGCCAAGTCAGTCATCAGTGGGAGGAGAGTCCCTTGACCCTGTGAAGGTTCTATGCCACAGTCTAAGGGAATGCCAGGTAATGCTAAGGAAGCAGGAGAGGGTGAGTTGGTGAGCAGGGGGAGGGGGGAAGGAATAGGGTTTTTGTTTGGTTGGTTTTTGTTTGCTTGGTTTTTGTTTTCATTTTTGTTTTTGCTTTGTTTTGTTTTGTTTTTCTTTTTCTTTTTTTCTTTTTTCTTCAGAGGGGAAACTGGGAAAGGAGATATCATATGACATGTAAATAAAGAAATTATCTAAATAAAAAAGAAAATTTGATATATTTATACAACATAGGATGAAGTTATGAAATAGGATTTAAAAGAATGGAACTATATAATAAAATCATCCTGAGTGAATTAATCCAGACCAAAAGGGACAAATATTTTATACATTATCTTTTATATTCATGTTAGCTGTTAAGAATATGATAAATATGATACAGTCTGCATAAACACAGAGCTTAGATACAGAATTAGGGATTACGGGAAGTGTACTATCTCCTGGGGAAAGAAATAAGGAAAAAAAAACCAAGAAATTATAAAATATGGGGAGAGAGGACTGGAACTGGGTGATTAAATGAAGAGACGAAGGAAAAGGAGATAAAAAGAGGGAATATGAAGAGAAGCAATATATATTAATGGCCTCTTTAAAGTTTAAATAGAAACCTACTACTAAAGAAAATACTTAACATATATACATTCTTTTTTCTATGAAAGAAATCTAAATGGAGCACCATATAACAGGGAGACAATTCCCCCATTTAGACATATTTTGCTCCCAAGTGACCTGTTCCTGTCAGTCTCATTTAATTTTCCTGTTGGCCAAAGGAGTCATGTGGAAATTCTCAAACAACTCAGGCTATCAGTTCCTTTTTACAACTTGTGGTAAGGCCATATTACTGTAGACAACGGTTTCAAATGTAATTGAAAACAGACAACCTGAGCTTGTGCCCAACTAGAAGCACCACTCCTGTTGACTACTGTTCACTGTACTGGGAGGTGCATTGCAGGTTACTGGAGGACAAAGGCAAGCGTCTTCCAAGCTACAAGAGAAGCTTTTTCTTACAGTTGATTGGAAATAACAAAGAGATACACCACTGGGCAATTTGCAAAGAATAGAAGACTTAATAACATTTAATTCTAAAGAAACATCTTTATTAAGCCCCTTCCCTTGGGGATCAGGGAAATATGTTAAAAGGGCATGGGAAGAATTAGAGGATGATACAAGAGAGCATGTCTTCTAGATACAGCAAGATTAGTATACATATAAATTCGTAGAACTGTGGCAATCATGTAAGGGTCCTGCACGTGTTCAAGCCAGATGGAAGCTCAGCACTGAGAGGGTACCATGGAAATGATTTTCCATCCCTAACTATCCCTAAATTTATAAATGGATCTTCTGAATTTGGAATGAACAGTTTTGTGAAGCTTTGTATTATGCTATTGTAAACTTTTCACTTAAATATGAAGTAGAGCCTAGAAAGAAAGACAGGGTAACACTTTACTTTTATTCTTAATTCAGCAACAATACATAGCACATTAAACAAAAAATTATTTAAAATTGGGCAATATTTACTGACAGGATATTTTTAGTCCTATAAAGTGGATCTATTTAAGATATCATCTTGGATTTTGATGACAAGATTTATATATTTATTTTAAAAAACTACACACACATTCTTAATGTTGTTAAAATATACACACTTAACAAATGTCCATGATTATGTTTCTATGTGCTAAAATTCAGGAAATGTTTATCCTAGTTTGTAATCTAATTAGTAGTATTGTTTCATTCTAAGGTATCCTGGGATTAAATTGGCTTGTTAGTTAAAATGACAGAGATTTAGGCTTTCACATTATATAATTGAGTTGTGGATGTTACACTTTCTACTAGATATAACATATTTTAATTATTATTTGTCATTACTTTGAAATAAACAATCAAGTACCCTTTTGGATCTTTGACATATATGCAGTACATATTCTATTTTTTCCCTGTGTTTACAGATCTACATTATTTTAACAAAGAGATTTTTCTGTAATTAGATTATTCCTATTTTTAATCTCATCTCATTCCTTTCAGTTTTACTTGTCTTTCATGTATTTTTTTTATTTTTAATACTTGATGGCATAAATATTATAAGTTCAAATTTATTAGGTAACATTCTCATGTATAAAGCCTATATGAATATAAAATGTGAATGTTTAAGTGGGATATTTTATCAAATTCAACATCAAACTGATAATATACTTTATAACAACCATTTGCCAAATGGAGAAATGTCATACTCTGAATGAGCACTATCCTTCATAATGATAGGTGAAATTAATGAAATAATTAAAAAACCATAGGAGGAAAATGAAGTGTTATAAGACACCAACAAAATGAAAAACAAAATATTAATTTTATGATTGTATGGCAACCTTCACTACCTCTTTACTTGATTCAAAAAGAACACAGCTAATTTGTTTCCGTGTTGCATATTTTCTATAGCATTTGTGCCAAGCAGTGTCACAATAAAACACCGTACCATCCCCTGTTTCATTAAAATAAAGAATGCTAACCTGTTTATACTTACAGATTTCTTTTCATGAAAAAGTTACTAAACACAAATTATCTCAGATATCAATGTCAATGTAAAAACTGTTGATGTTTTCTTAACTGGAAAATTCCAATTAGAAAGTGCCAAGGTTGTCATGTAGCATCTTCCTCTGTTTATTGTATATAGATAGTTCTTTTATTTCCACAATATTAAATGTTACTGGAAATGTACTATGTGATGTTAAAGATCAACAAAGTATGTTTTGGGTTTCTTGGGTAAAATGATATTTAGATGACTTCCAACTGAATATCTCAAAGGGAAAATAACTTTTGAACATTTTTCCTATTCAGGAATTGAGATGAGTCTATTATTCAGTGAGACTATGTTCTGAAATGAGAAGATACCTGTCCTGAATAACAGGACCATAATACTTTAGGATGTTCTCATGCAAATGAGAAAGAAGAATAGAAGCTCCCTGATGTTTTGAAACTGACAGGGTGACAGGGTGACAGAATTTCTTGTTACCTCATCCACAGCCATCCATTCTTTCACATTTTGCCCACCTTCTTTCATTTATACTCTACTTGGACTCATTACTGTTTTCCAACAATCAGAGGTTGTATGAAGTGCATCTGTTTCATGATCTTTTTATTTTGTATTAATATATTATTCTTTAGTCAATTCCTATACATTGAAAGATACAGAAAATAGGAGTGAATCACATGCTTCAGCTTGTCCAAGTTCTTTGGGCAGGATTAGCAATTTTAAATATTACCATTGTACAAAGTAGAGGAAACTTAGAAACAACATTTATTTCTATATGTATTCTATTGTAAAAGAACAAAATACTATATTATCATATTGAAGTGATACTAAATTTGAAAAAAGTATTTGTTAAATTTGAAGTATTTGTTACACTGAATTAAGTAAGTACTTTCATCTGTATTTCCAGAGATTTTTTGATTCTATAATACTTAAAAGAACTCTGATAAAAAATTACCTCTGTTTCTCCTTTCTACACACATGATTACATACTTGTTAATAAGTGTTATAGTACTACTTGATATTTTGTTGATCAATGTGTCTTTGAAATGCTGAGATATTTTTAGTAAGATCAGGGATGCATTTCTTTCAATAAGAAGATTTCAAGTAATATTCTGAGAGATGAGCTTTGTCTAAGCTCTTTGTAGAGAGTAAATTATCATTCTGAGGATCCTGGGACTTCTAAAATGATGAGCAGCTATCAGAAGCAGATTATAAACAGAGTAGGCCATTTTCATCACATCTCCATGGATTGAACATAATTTTAAGTGATAATGTAAATAAAAGGTCAAGAAAGCCACCTTGGTGGATAATTCAATTTGCTACCTAGATCTCTTTGGGGTATTGATGACTTTTTTTCTACTACTATATAGATCACAACTATTACATGATTGAAGAGGCTACATATGAATCCTGGCTGTTACAGAGCTGTAAAGAAGCAATTTTATCAAACCAGAAAGGGACAGGTAGTTGGAGTCATTTTGTACTTCCACTTTCGTTCTTATTTTTTCTGAATCTTTTAGAAGAGACCCAATAAATTCCTGAATATATGTCTGATTTTTGGAAAGCCTACCTTCTCCTACATATATGAACCATTAACAAAAATAGGTAAAAAGATTGCATTATGAAGTCTAGTATTATTGACCTTTTATATATTTTCCTGCTCTTGTAACACATTAATATTTTAGTGTATATTGAACACCAAAGAAAGGTATGCAAAAAGAGAATAAACGTGGTAATATGTGATTTAGAATAGACATTCCTGAACTTCCCAGAAGTTCTCATGTATTCAGATGGTAATTGAAGTTTCTTATTTTTCATTCTTATAGCTAAATTGATAAAAATTATTCGAGAAAATATATCACTGACTCTAATTATCCAACTGAGAAAAAATGTACTGTATAATAGTTTGTAGCCTTCACACAACAGTGCAATGAGAATACATCACTAAACTATCAAACAGACAAGAAACCTAAAAAAGAAATGACATCATTGTATGTTTGGTGACTCCTATAGTAATGCCCAGGACCTAAGCTGGGCTTCTTACAAGTTTACATCTACAAATAGGATTCAAATTTGATATTTTATTTTCATTCTACAAATACAGAAATTGATATCCTGGAGATTAAATTATTTGATCAAGGTCAGGAAAATGGAGGAATATTTAAATATCCATAAAACGTTCATGTCAAGGTCACCTGCCTAGAGTTAATCTCCAGAATGTGATACATTCTGAGAATGCTTATTTTATTACTTTAAAAGCCTGAATGAACTGAATAATATTCTCAAGTCAACTAGATTTTGGAAAATCTAAATCTCCTTAGCAATAGAACTCCTCAGAGGATTTGCTAAATCCTACATATTCCAGCTTTTTGTATGCTCTTCACTCTGCTATTGAGACTCATTCAGTAAAAGATTTATTGTAGTCAAGACAAGCATGAAAATACGTAGAATTTTACATGAAAAGTTATTTCTTGCAACGAAAAAGTACTTATGTATAATAAAGGTCATGTCTTAAAGTGCAATCTGGACATTTATATTACTGAGGACCAGAAAATTTTTTGCCCTAATGTGCTAAAATGAAAATTGCCTACTCTTTAAATTACACTTTTATTCATCTCAGAGTCTGAGAAGTTAACTCATTGCCGATAATGAAAAAAAAAGTTTTTGATAGAATTGCTCTTTGAGAAAGATACATTTTCTGAAATCAGTTTAGCCTTCACAAGTACTGAAAACAGTTTCTCAAGACCATTTGGTCAAATTTTAAGTTTGATTAAGAGTGTATCAACAAACTAAAAAAGTAGTAGAAATGAGCTAAGCTCCCTGGCTCATGTTAATTTTAATCTAAAAATCTCCAAATAGCATTTGTAAAAATTAATCCAATTCCAAGTAGTGACAACATTTATCATGTATTTTAATTAATTAATTTGATCAAGGACTCAGTCTTATAAGTCTTGAGAGTGAATGCATATGATCATACTTATGGCTGCCATGTAGCAGACAGATCACTCGAAAAAAATTGCTGAAACTAAGAGAGAAGCAAGGAAAAGGGCTATCCTCAGTAACACTTGACTTATCATGGCCTTCAAACAGCAAACAGCTTAGTTTAGCACCACAGAGAAATTTCATTTCTATTATGCCTTGTATTCAAGCAAACAAGAAGATCAAAAGAGTGATCCAGGAATGTCTAATCTTATTCCAAATTCCCCAGGAACTTTTCAGAATCAAAGTTGTATTATCTGAAAACATAAGTTACTTCATTCTTGTCACTGGACATTGGATTGCATTACTTTCAGGAAAATATTTTAGTTTTAGCACTATGGGAATTTAGTTGTATCAATATAAGACAGTTGTACTTATACTGGACTATAAAATAGGCTTAGATGTCCAACACAGTATAATTGCAATTGATTATAGAACAGTAGTTTTTCAAGTAATTTTGATCAGAAACTGCTATTCAAAAATTCTAAAAGCTTATTGTTTCTGTCTAGCCTGTTAAATATTGGAACCAAATCATGGATCATTATTCTCAAATATATAATTAATTACACAGGTATATAGAGTTGCATTAATATGTTTATAGACATATTATTAAATCATTTACAAGTTCAAAGCAACATTTGCTTGATTAATATGGATATATATTTATCATATTGGAATTTGTATTCATAAATATAAATAAAAATATAGAGAGAGACAGAATAAACATATATACAAATACATTTTTGAACAGTAGTCATATGTAAGTGAAATGGTATATAAATATGCACATAATCCTTTGCTATATACTAAATATTTAGTTGCCGCATGAAATCACTTACCTTCTTACTCATATAACTATAAAAGCTTATGAATACACTCACAGTACTATCGATAAAAATGAAATACTTCCATAGAAAAAACATAAGTATACTCAGGACTCATTTTGCTTTAGTTTTTTTTACTACAACAGTCTGTTTATTTAGTATGAAGCACTGTAACAAAATCTGTCTACGTTGCTGTAGATTAATGTAGAAAAGCAAATTATTTCATTTTTTCTATTCATTTCTCTTTGTATTATAGGAAAGACTTGCCTAAGATGGACTTTTTGAAGCAGTTTACATTTTATTAATATTATTTTTAAATTTTGAATTAATTACCTAAATATGTATTTTCTAACAAGAAGCAAATACTACTATGTAAAATGATCCACTGAATTTGTGTTAATCATAAATTGTACTTTAAATTTGTTTTTATAAATTTATACTAATAAGTTTATATTTAGAAGTAAATTTAGAAATTTTCAGAGGCAGACTATAAGATTGTTTTCCAAAGCAATTTAATTAGCTGAGGACAGAATATGCTTTGTTTGGCATAGTCCTTATTTCCAAGCTCATATTACCAATAGTATTGTCTTTGGGTATATTTTTTGACTGTTTGTTTGTTTGTTTGCTTATAACAAGAGAATACCTTCCATTACATCTATGTAACTACACTTGACCATCATATACTCTCTTGAGGTATTTCCAAGACTTTTGCATTTACTAATATAATTGAACAGTTTTATTTTCCTTAGCTCAGAAATCCTTGTTCATGAAGTGTCAAGTCAGATCACCAAAGATACACAGTGAGTGAGAAAACAGAAATAAACCAACATCTGTCCTACTCTGGCTCTACTCGGGGTCTTCTTCAATTTAACCCACTAATCGAATTGATTATTTTACCTTACAGGCAAAAAATTGAGAAATATTATGTCCCTACACAATGGAATAATACTCAACTGTTGAAAATGATAAAATTGTGAAATTCACAGATAAAAAATTAGATCTAGTAGAAAGTCATCCCAAGTTCTGTAAACTGGACTCAGTAAACAATTATATGCAGCAGCTAATTTTGTTGTATATGTTAATTGTTAAGTCTTCAACAAGCAAGCTACAATCCATAAAACCACAGGGGCTGGGTATAGTGTAATGGATTAGAGAAAGATACAGATCTCTCTAACAAGGAAAATAGAATAGAGGATTATGTATTCCTAGCATTGGGTTAATATCCACTTATGAGTGAGTGCATACCATGTGTGTTCTTTTGTGACAGGGTTACGTCACTCAGGATGATATTTTCTAATCAATCCATTTGCCTAAGAATTTCATGAAGTCATTGTTTTTAATAGATGAGTAGTACTCCATTGTGTAGATGTACCACATTTTCTGTATCCATTCCTTTGTTGAGGGACATCTGGGGTCTTTCTGGCTTCTGGCTATTATAAATAAGGCTGCTGTGGACATAGTGTAGCATGTGTCCTTGTTATATGTTGGAGATCTTCTGGGTATATGCCCAGGTGTGGTATACCTGGGTCCTTCGGTAGTACAATGTTCAATTTTCTGAGGAACAGACTGATTTCCAGAGTGTTTGTACCAGCTTGCAATCCTACCAATAATGGAGGAGTGTTCCTTTTTCTCTACATCCTTGCCAGCATCTGCTGTCACCTGAGTTTTTGACCTTACCTATTCTGACTGCTGTGAGGTGGAATCTCAGGGTTATTTTGATTTGCATTTCCCTGATGACTAAGGATGTTGAACATTCTTTAGGTGCTTCTTGGCCTTTTTATATTCCTTAGTTGAATATTCTGTGTTTAGGTCTATACCCCATTTTTAATAGGATTATTTGATCCTCTGGAGGCTAACTCCTTGAGTTCTTTGTATATATTGGATATTAGTCCTCAATGGGTATAGGGTTGGTAAAGATCTTTTCCCAATCTGTTGGTTGCCATTTTGTCCTATTGACAGTGTCCTTTGCCTTACAGAAGCTTTGTAGTTTTATGAGGTCCCAATTGTAAATTTCTTATCTTAGATTATAAGTTATTGGTGTTCTGTTCAGGAAATTTTCCCCTGTGCCCATGTATTCAAGGCTCTTCTCTATTTTCTCCTCTAGTAGTTTCAGAGTGTCTGGTTTTATGTGGAGGTCTTTGATCCAACTGGACTTGAGCCTTCTAGAAAAAGATAAGAATGGGTCTATGTGTATTCTTCTACATGCTGACTTCCAGTTAAACCAGCATCATTTGTTAAAAATGCTTCTATTCCCACTGGATAATTTTAGCTCCTTTGTCAAAGTTACCATAGGTATGGGGGTTCATTTCAGGGCCTTCAATTCTACTTCACTGATCTTCCTGCCTGCCTCTTTATCAATATCATACAATTTTTAGTCACTCTTGCTCTGTAATACAGCTTGAGGTCAGGAATGTTAATTTGCCCATAAGTTCTTTTATTGTTGAGAATAGTTTTTGCTATCCTGTTTTTTTTTTATTCCAAGAATTTCCAAATTGCTCTTTCTAACTCTATGAAGAGTTGAGTTGGAATTTTGATGGAGATTGCATTGAGTCTATAGATTGTTTTTGGAAAGATGGCCATTTTTACCATATAAATCCTGCCAGTCCATGAGCATAGGAGATCTTTCTGTCTTCTGAGGTCTTCTTCGATTTCTTTCTTCAGAGACTTGAAGTTCTTGTCAAAAAGATCTTTCACATGCTTGATTAGAGTCAGACCAAGGTATGTAATAATATTTGTGACTATTATGAAGGGTGTTGTAAGTCTAATTTCTTTCTCAGCCTGTTTATCCTTTGGTAGAGGAAGTTTCCTGGTTTGTTTGAGTTAATTTTTTATCCAGCCTATTTTCTGAAGTTGTTTATCAGGTTTAGCAGTTCTCTGGTGGAATTTTTGGGGTCACGTAAGTATACTATCATATCATCTGCCAATAGAGATATTTTGACTTATTCCTTTCCAATCTGTATCCCTTTGACCTCGTTTTGTTGTCTAATTGCTCTGTCTATGACTTCAAGCTTATATTGACTAGGTAGGGAGAGAATGAGCAGCCTTGTCCAGTTCCTGATTTTAGTGGGATTGCTTCAAGTTTCTCTCCATTTAGTTTGATGTTGTCTGCTGCTTTCCTGTATAGTGCTTTTTTCTATATTTATGTATGGGCCTTGAATTCCTGATCTTTCCAAGACTTTTAACGTGAAGGGATATTGATTTTTTTCAATTTCTTTTTCAGGATCTAATGTTGTGATCATGTGATTTTTTTTTTTTTGAATTTGTCTATGTAGTGGATTACATTGATGGATTTCTCTATATTGAACCATCCCCACATCCTTGGGATGAAGCCTACATGATCAAGGTGAATGATCATTTTAATGTGTTCTTGGATTCAGTTTGTGAGGATTTTATTGAGTATTTTTGCATCAATATTTATAAGGGAAGTTAGTCTGAAGTTCTCTTTCTTTGTCAGGTGTTTGTGTGGTCTTGGTAAAAGCATAATTGTGGCTTCACAGAATGAATTGGGTAGTCTTCCTTCTGTTTCTATTTTGTGGAATAGTTTGAAGAGTATTTGTATTAGGTCTTCTTTGAAGGTCTGATAGAATACTGTACTAAACCAATCTGGTCCTGCGTTTTTTATTGTTTTTTTGGTTTTTTTGTTTGTTTGTTTGTTTGTTTGTTTTTGGTTTTTTTTGTTGTTGGGAGACTTTTAATGACTGCTTTTATATCTTTATGGGTTATAGGACTGTCAAAATCTCAGAATACCCAAGATATAACCCTCAGACCACATGAAACTCAAGAAGGAGAAAGACGAAAGAGTGTATGCTTAGGTCCTTTTTGTGAAGGGGAAGAAAAATACTCACAGGAGCAAACACAGAGACAAAGTATAAGAGCAGAGACTGAAGAAAAGGCCATTCAGAGATTGTCCTACCTGGTGATCCATCCCGTATACAGTTACTCAAACTAGACACTATTGTAGATACGAAGAAGTACTTGCTGAATGGAGCCTGATATAGCTGTCTTCTGAGAGGCTCTGCCAGAGACTGATAAATATAGACATAGAGGCTCGCAGCCTACCATTGGACAGATCACAGGGTCCCCAATGGAGGAGTTAGATAAAGGAATAAAGGAGCTGAAGGGGTTTGCAACCCCAGAGGAAGAACAACAATATAAACCAACCAGAAACTCCCCCCTACGCCCACAGAGCTCCCAGGGACTAAAGCACCAACCAAGAAGTACACATGGAGGGACCCATGGCTCCAGCAGCATATGTAACACAGGATGGCCTTGTCAGACTTTAATGGGAGGCAAGGCCCTTGGTCTTATGAGACTTGATGGATGCCCCAGTGTAGGGAAATTCAAGGTTGGGAAGACAAGACTGGTTTTGTGAGTGGGGGGAACATATCATAGAAGCTGGGGGAGGGTGAATGGGATAGGGGGTTTTCTGGGGGGCGGGACCAGGAAAAAGGATAACATTTGAAATGTAAATAAGAAAAATATCCAATAAAAAAAAGAATAGAGGATTAGGGATGGGCAAAGGGCAGGATTCAATGGGTTAATGAAAAGGCAAAGGAGATATAAGAGTGGCTGAGGAAGAGAATAGAGGGATGGATAAAATTAAGGGTAAATTGAGGAGTCATAGGGAAGCATAATATAATAGAAGTTCCATACATATGTGTGTGATTCTGTGTGTTTGTATGTGTCTGAGTGTCTGGGTGTGTCTGTGCATATGATCAAAATGAAATAGTCTTATAAT
>JADRCD010121846.1:0-10379 GCA_019843815.1 Montemys delectorum
CTTCTTCTTCTTCTTAATGGTATAAAATATTTTGTTTTTTTTATTGGATATTTTCTTTATTTACATTTCAAATGTTATCCCCTTTCCTGGCTTCCCCCCCCCACTTCCTATCCCATCCTCCTTCCTCCTATTTCTATGAGGGTGTTCCTCCACTCATCTACCCACTCCCACCTCCACCCTCGATTCCCCTACACTGGGCATCTATCGAGTTTTCATAGGACCAAGGACCTCTCCTCCCATTGAAGCCTGACAAGGCTAGCATCTGGAGCCATGTCTATTCCTTGGATGATGGCTTAGTCCCTGGGAGCTCTAGGGGGTCTGGTTGGTTGATATTGTTGTTCTTCCCATGGGGGAATCCTCCTCCCCTGCACTCAGCCCTATGGTTGGCTGCCAGCATCTGCCTCTGTATTTGTAAAGCTCTGGCAGGGCCTTTCAGGAGACAGCCATAATAGGCTCATTTCAGCATGCACTTCTTGGTATGCACAACAGTGTCTGGGTTTGGTAACTGTACATGGGATGAATCCCCAGGTGGATGACCTTTCTTTCAGTCTCTGGTCTATACTTTATCACCATATTTGCTCCTGTGAGTATTTTGTTCTCCTTCTAAGAAGGACCTAAGCACTCACACTTTGGTCTTCCTTCTTCTTGAGCTTCATGTGGTCTGTGAAGTGAATCTTGGGTATTTGGAGCTTTGGGGCTAATATCCTCTTATCAGTGAGCCAGGCACTCTTCTTTAAAGAAAACTTAGACAGAGATAAAGTTGAGTATAAATTATTCTTGATTATAGGGGCACTCAGAATCAGAAGAGTTTCAGAAAGCTCAACTCCACAAAGAATTAAGTTGAAGCCAAGTAAAGCTATTTCCTGATTGCTCATATCTATGTATTTGCCTTTTGAAGTATCTAACATCTTTAATTAATAAGACTGTGCCTATATGGATATAGTCTGATAGGAGATCCTTGATATGTAACCCACCTACTAGTTGACTTTGGGGCTATTGTCTATGGCTCACAGGTGTCACAGATGTCAGAGGCCATCTAGGAAAGCCTATGGCAAGCAAGTGAGTTTTCTGGAGATCATTCTGCATGGCTGTGGTGTGTGAGCTCTCAGATTCAGGGTCCTAAGAGACTTCATCCCATTGCTTCTCACTGAAGATATGCCTAACCATTTGTGGGCCTATCTGGGCAGATTTCCGGCAGAATCAATCTGAAGATGTATTTTCATGTAGTAATGCTTTGTAGACAAATTGATGACTTTATAATTCCTCATAAATGATTTTATAGGATTCCTAAATTGATACAAGTAATCTCATGCCCCGTATAGAATAAAAGCTGCAAATAGAGTTCTGTACACCTTCACCTGTCACAGGTAATAGCACTAGGAAAAGGAAGCAGGCTTGGAAGAAATTTACAATTAAAAAAAAATTCCTGCTAGGTTAGGACTGAGGCCAATATCTGGCAACAAAAGATCATAAGCTGGGAATGGGAAATTGATTGTAGGTACAAAGACAGAAAATAAATGATGGATGAGTCTATCTATACAAGACTTGAGAATACTATACACCCAAGACAGATGGTTTGTCTTCTGACAAAACCATGCTACTTGTGATAGAAGAATTATTGCTTTAAACTTACAGTGAATTTATGGAGCTAATTACGGATAATGAATATTTAGTTAGGAAAGACGTGTAAACAGCTCTGCTAGAACTCCTTAAACCTTGGCAAAGTATGACATAAAGCATTGCCTTAAACTTCCTATGAACTTATGAAATATAAAAAGCATACGATCAATTATCCTGAGAAGGTATGAAAATTAAGAACTACAATAAAGTATGGGGCTGGAGAGATGGCTCAGCAGTTAAGAGCACCAACTGCTCTTCCAGAGGTCCTGAGTTCAATTCCCAGAAACCATATTGTGGCTCACAATCATCTATAAAGGGATCCAATACCCTCTTCTGGTGTGTCTAAAGTCAGATACCTACAGTGAACTCATATACAGAAAAAAAAAATTAAAAAAAAATAAAGTATGGTGGAACTCTTTTTCAGCTTCATCTGATGTGTATGTTTTCTGTGTACCTGATTTTCTTTCTCGTCTTTTTTTTTCTTCTCACTCTGGCCCACAAAGAGTTAACAAACTCTGGTCCTCTAGGGACCAGACCTCTAGTCTGGACAGCTAAGGGTCCCTGAGTAAAAGAGAAAAGAACCCAAGTAAATAAGTTTCTTCCCCCTTGCTGCTATCAGCTGGAGTAATTGCCAGAAGCCAAGAGCCTTTGAGCCTGAAGAGCAAGAAAGAGTTAACTTGCCAGTAGGCTGCAGCATTTAGCCCCTGAATAGCAAGACAGTAAGTTGCTAGAAGTCATCAGCTTTGGGCACTGATTACCCACATCATACTTGTTCAATGCTGCCTCAGTTTACCCAGTAAAGTCAAAGCTGGTCTTTGACAGGCTCATATAAAAATGTGGGAATTTGAATAAGACTGGCCCCCTTAGGCTCTTATATTCGAATGCTTGATCACCAGGAAATGGCACTATTTTAAAGGATTAAAATGAATGGAAGGTGAGATCTTGCTGGGGAAAGTTTGTCACTTGGCTTAGGCTTTGAAGTTTCAAAAGCCCACTTTAGGCCCAATTCTCTTCTCACCCTTTGGATCAGAATGTAGCTCTCAGTTACTGCTGTAGCATCTACCGGAATGCCACCATGTTGCCTGACACAATAATAATGGACTAACCCTCTGAAACTCTAAGCAAGTCTCCAGTTAAATGCTTTCACTTATTAGTGTTGCCTTGGAAATGATGTCTCTTCACAGCACTAGAACAATGACTAAGACAGAAGAAATATTTGGTGTTAGGAATGTGCTGTCACCAGATTTCCCTACCTCCACTTCTGTTTGCTTTTACTCCCCTCAAAGAATATCTCACCACTTTCACCTCAGGGTGTTAGAAAAGAGCCTCAACATTTGTCTATTTGGGTACAAGAGAAAATGTGTAAATAACAACCACATCATCCACAGTCAATATATACTCAATAGGATCAAAACCCATTATCCTGCCCTTTCCCTCCCAAATAGATGTTCATTACCTTCCAGTAATTAGAATCACCGTCCCAATGACAAAAGCTTAGGCCCTCAGAGCACCTCCCCTTATTCTCCTGATCCGTCTCCGATTAACAGTTTCTGGGTGTTTTGTTTTGTTTTTCTACATCTATGGTGTTTCCAGCTGGTTTTCCCTTTCCAAATGTGTGACTCCATCACTCAGAAGAGCAGCATTAAACAGCCCTACAACAATTGCTCCTATCCATCTCACTCTATTATCTTCCTCTTCTAGCATAAGCCCAAGCTTCTAGCCCTGCCTCCTTACATTTTACAGAAGTCCCTATAAGACAGAAGCCTGTGTAAAGCTGACAACCTGTCATCACTAGAAAAAGGGTAGCATGCCATATCCTCATTTATTTGTCTGTCAAGACCTTTCTGAACTCATTTTCTATTTTCTCTTTTAATTTCTCACTGTTTTCTCCTTAGCTGTTTTGTTCCTCTTAAATATGTCATTTACACTCTCTCACTTGGCTCTGCACTGATGATCTCATTGGTGTAAACATTTTCACCTAGATAAAAGTTCACATCTGTGCTGGCTAGTTTATGTCAACCTAAGACAAGGCATTGGTATCTGGGCATGTGAAGGAGCCTGGAAAGCATGGTCCAGATGGGCAGCAATTGGGTCCACAGCAGCCAATATAGATTTAGTAAGTAATAACTCGGGATTATCAGAGGGAGGTGGATTAGTCACATGGAAATTAGGAAGTGGCCCAGCCATTGAGCTGATAAGGCATATCAAAATACAAAGGTTGTGTGTGAATGTCTTTCATTCAGGAACCCAGAACATTGGGGCAGCTGGTGATAGAACACACCACTGCCGAGTTTTATTTAATCATTTCATCCCAACTAAGTATCCAGTAAGCATGACTGTTGTATGGCTTTGGCCTCAGCTCTGATCTCAAGTTCTTAGAATATCGTCTCTCATTTCTCTCAGCAATGGGATGTGATCCCAAAGTTGGAAGTTGAAACAAACCTCTTCTCCCAGAAGATTTTTATGAAGTTTCATCACAGCAGTAGAAAGCTCCACCTATCTATTTATTTATGTCAAAGTTCAGATCTCCTAAAATGTTGCCTCCATTGAAAAAAAATCTATAAAAATATGAAGCTCCTTAGTGTTTATATATACCTTAAGTTCTTACAGTATTCCATTACCAGTGCTATCATTGTATGTCATTATTTCTACTGTCCCCATTAGTCAGCAGGTTACCCTTAGGCTCTTCACTGCCTGATGTAGATCCTGCTTTGTTCTTGCCAATGTCAGAAGTATTCTAAGTAGCCCCTATAATGCCAAATCACCTCATGTAAATTTCTCTGATCAGAGAGTAACTATATATTATACTTGGAAAACTTGGAAGAACCAAGTGTCTGACCTGAGTGAGGTGCCATTTTAGATTGAGAAGACAATAGGAGATATGCAGAGGTCCAGGAGTTTACTGAGTTTTTTTGCTTTTTGTTTTTGGTTTTGGTTTTGGTTTTTTTTTTTTTTTAAATCTTGTGCCTGTCAAAGTTTGGCAAATGGTAACTGATGTTAATCAGAGAGAGACAAAATGACCTGGTATTGCTCAGAAGAGACTGAATAAGCCATTTCTCATAGACTAAAGGAGAAGTTTTGTGCAGATTTGAAATGATGGCAGTAGATTTCATTGATCTAAAGAACTTGAATGTCTAATGATATTTTCAGAACTCAGCCTTCCTTGACACTGAGAGATGGATTTTTGAATATTTGTATCAATTTTCTCCTTGTAGATGGTCCGTTAATAAAGACATGACAATAAAGTAGTCCAAAGATATAGGTACTTCAAGGTCCAGATAACAGGTTCACAATAAAGCAATCTAAATCTGATTAGTTGACTAAAACCCATGTAGAATACATGCCTAAGGAAATGAATACTAACCAAAGAAAAGTGTCTAAATATCACAATCAAATGTTAACCAAAACTCTGACCAGAGTGAAACCTAGTTCCCACCCATGACTTGTTTGTACATTTGAACATGTAGAAATCACCAGATCTTTCCAATGCACACATCATTCTTAAGTCTAGTTTCTTGATTAAAAACAGCAAGTGTGTACCTAACCAACATTTAGGCCACATTACTGCTAACCATCAGGTTAACACTGCCAGGAGCACACCTGAAATTCAGCCAATTTGAATACTGGTTCCTTGCTATGAAATACTAACACAGAAGAACTGTGCAGTTGTAAAGAAACAGTCAGAAGAGCTCATTGTATGGTCCAGTCTTTATCTGGACATGTTCAGAAGAATTCAACAGTGTGTGTATCTCCAGATGAAAAGATGTTAGAAATGGAAGATTCCATGGGGTGCCTTAATGACTTTGGTCTAGAAGGTGGGAAGAAGGAACAGAGCTAAAGGCAAAATGATCAAAAGGGGTAGATATATTTTATCAGCTCTAAGAGGTGGATGCTGGGTCGATTTTGATGTTTGAAAAGGATTCTTGCTTTTGTATATGTCCTGAGAAAATATAGAAGGATATGTATTTTTTTCTTTCTCCATCATAGTCATAAAGTCGCTTTGCCCAATGCCAATGACTAGCTTTGGCATCCATATGTGGGTAAACTGAGGCAAGCAGCTGTTTGGGGGTTAGTGCTGAGAGCCGCTGATGATGGCAGATCAGATACCTATAGGGATTGCTGCCAATGGCAGCTAAACAATTAGAGAAGTTATTACTCACCAGACTTTTCTCTGCAGGAACAAAGCTTAATTTACTGGGGCTGGTGTTCCCTCTGACTAGCAGAAAAACTGTGAACTTTTTAACTCTTTGAGACCAGCAAAAGAAAGAAAGGGAAAATTTACAAACACACGGGGAGGAGGGGAAGGATAGGGAGAGGATGAAACAAAAGGCAGAGTCCAATAACTCATACAGACACATGCATATATGCATACATACAGAAGTATAGATGGAAATACACACATTCACACATAGAGTGGTTAGAGCAAACCTCCAGCAAGCAGGCTCCAAGCATTTCACACATACACATACATACATATATTCACACAACTGGTGGATGTAGCAAGCTCCAACACACCCCAGACAAGTTTTACATATATATATTTATATAAATATGTGTGTGTGTGTGTGTGTGTTCATAGTTGATTAATGGGAGGAACAATGTTCCAGTCCCCACTCATACACACAGTTGATGCATAGAAGGGACAATGTTCCAGCCCTCCACACTTTAATATTTCCATAGCTTATATACCCCAGCAAAATCTTTCAAGCAATATAAAATTACAATGCAAGTACATTTTAGGTTTTGGCTAGTAAAATGATTATGGAAAAAAAAAAAACCTGTGTTCTTCAGTACCTTTACAAGAAATAACATTACTTAGTACAGGTAAAGAAAACAAATTATTTCCCCAAATCCACGTATATACGTAACTAGGCAACTTGCTCTAGATTAACAAAGTGTAAGCAAGCAAGGTAGTTTCTCAGCCAGTTTCTGTGACTCGCGGGGTCGTCTCGCCAGCAAGAAGACACGCGAACACCAGGATCCTTCTGCAGCAAGCACTTTATTGAAGCATGAGGAGGAAGACCCAGAATTCTAAAAGTATCCCGCTTATATACCCTACAGTGAGGCATGTTCTGTGTTGATTGGTAGGCAAGTCGTTACCCCACATTACGCCCGGGGATGGGTAATGACTTAGGCTGGTTATGTGACTAGCACATGCGCAGCGAGCTTGTTTACTTCTTTTACTTAGGGGCGTATACCAGGATGTCGGCGCCATCTTGTAATGGCGCCAGAGCCAGCTCAGGCGTGGCCCTCTACAAGTTTCTCTTACTGGCAGGCAGCAATTTGCAGTTACAAAGAAAGGAATAATTATTTTTATTATTTATCTTTAAAAGCAATCTTGTACGAATCTTAAGAGAATCACAAATCTAAACTTGTATATAAAGATCAGTCATATCTACCTTAAAACCTCAGAATGAATATCAACTCATTGGCAATTCTTAATAAATCATATCAGGAAGCTGGGGTCAAAATGGGTATAAAAAATTACATACCCCCTCCAGGGCCACACCTACTTCAACAAGGCTACCCCTCCTAATGATGCCATTCTCTGAATGGCGTCAAGAATTCAAACACATGAGTCTATCAGGGGCAAACCTATTCAACCCACTACAGTTGATGTCCCAATTCCTTCGCTTGAGGTTTTACCTGGTTACAGAAGATGGCCAGTGAGAAACACTTAAAGAAATGGTCAACATCCTTGGTCATTTGGGAAAGGCAAATCAAAACAATGCTGAGATTTCATCAGATACCCATCTGAATGGTTAAGGTCAAAATTTTAAACAACAGCTTATACTAACAAGGACGTGGAGCAAGGAGAACACTCCTCCATTGCTGGTGAAAGTGCAAACTTGTACAACCTCTTTGGAATTCAATTTGGCAATTTTTCAAAAAATTTGGAATAGATCTACCTCAAGATGCAGCTATAGAACTCCTGGGCATATAACCAAAAGAAGCTCCACTCTACCACAAGGACACATGTTCAACTATGTTCATAAGAGCTTTATTCATAATAGCCAGAAATTGTAAACAATCTAGGTGTCCCTCAACCAAAGAACAGATAAAGAAAATGTGGTATAATTACACAATGGAGTATTAGCCATTAAAAACAATGACATCATGAAAATTTGCAGAGAAATGGAGGAACTAGAAAAGGTCATTCTGAGTGAAGTAACCCAGATCCAGAATGACAAACATGATATGTACTCACTAATAAATGGATATTAGCTGTAAAGTTAGAGACAATCATGTTATCTCCAGTCCACGGATTCGGAGAGGATAGGAAGCAAGGAGGACTGGAGAGGAGCTGGCACAAGGATCTCCCTAGGAAGAAGAATTAGAAGAGATTTCAAGGACAGATTCCTTTTGGATTAGGGTGGGAACAGGAGAGATCAGGTGATGGGGGCAGGAGGAAATCCTGGGAGAAACAACAAGGATGGAATCTCAGAGTGGTTTTGATTTCCTTAATGGTTAAGGATGTTGAACATGACTTTAAATGTTTTTAACCATTTGGGATTTCTCTGTTGAAAATTCTCAGCTTAAGAAAATAAATTTTATATAAATATTTACTGAAGTGTTCTATAATAAAAGTGATTTTGTAATAGTATGATACATCTTATTCAGTTATCCCTAAACTATATCTTACTAATAATGACATTTCAAAGTCCTATGACTATAATCAACAGCAACTAAATTGTTATCAATAACATTATTAAATCCCAACCTAATGCCATATTGAATATCAAATTAAAATATTCTCTTTTGCATAATTTAGGGCATTTGCCAAGAGCATTTGTATATGATCTAAGTATCGCTTGATTTGCACCTTAGGATTTAGATCAGGGCTATTGTACATTTATATTGAATTTCATTGCTAAACATTCTAGGAAGGAATTTACCAGGTGAAATTATAATAGAAAGAACATGCACCTGTGCAATTGGATGCCATCCTGTATTTGTGTTTGGGATGTTTTCAGAAACAACCCCAATCATATGAGTTGGTTATGTTGGACATTTGATTATCTCAAACAAACAGTATTTCACTTGTTTTTCAGCATGCCCCTATAACCAGAGAGGCCAGTGGAATACACAATAAGCCCAAGAAATATAATGTCAAAGAGCTCTGCATTATTTAATAGCTTTGACGAAGGAAGAAAACTAAACATAGAAATAGAGAGGAAATTATTTTCTTAAATTCTGCTATGCTACATACTCTAGAGTCAACATCCATAGTATGCATGCTTTCTGGCAGAATGCAACCAGAATTTTCCCACCGTCAGTAAGAAAATTCATTTTATCTTAGTGAAATGATATGGAGGGAAGGTGGAAACATGGACAAATGATTGAAGCTATTTAATTTAAACAATCTGTAGCATTGTTTTTAAGAGAAGAATCCAAGCGGGTTACAGGAGTATATAGAGAGCATCTCTGAGATTCCAGAAATAATTGAAGAAGGAATCCACAGAGCCAAAGAACCATTGGAAAGGAAACTCTAAAGCCAGGTGAGCCACAGAGATAATGCTGCCATGCCTATTATGTCAAACAAATTGTCTTGGCTTGGATAGATGTGAGCTAGCTGCAGAATACAGAACAGTAGATTCTGGTTTGTGTTTCTCTAGTTTAAGAAATGCTAAAATTTGTTAGTGTACAAATGACCACCAGTTCGACTTACTTTGGTTTCCTTTCAATTATCTTTTGTTTAGAATTATATATAAAAGTGCAAATCGAACTTTTTAATTAGTAAACCATATTACCAAGTCCTTGATTCAATAACTTTCTTCTCAATTTATTTTCTATGCTCACTGAGTGAGCTAAAACTTGCATGTGGCAATAATTTTATTTCACTGAATAAATGTTCGTCTTCACCTTGTCATTTTCAAGGAAAGGAGTGATGGATAGTTAGATTTTTGAACATAAGAAATGCTGAGCTGGGTATATGCTACTTCTATTTTAACAAAATTAAGTGTTTAATTGTAATTATAATCAGTCATTAAGTTTTATTGGTGGAATATGGTGACATAGCCATTTGATTTCCCACAGAGTTCTTCATCTGTTTCACAGGCTAACTTATTGTTAAGAAATATGTCAAAGGATATTTTTAGTTGATGAGATGAAGACTTTACAGGAAGCTCAAACTTTTAAAGTACATATTGATATTGATTTTATTCCAAAAGCATCATTTCATTTATATAAAAATGTGTGTGTTGTATGTGTGTGTGCATGTGTGTTTATAGGAAAAGGCAAATTGTATGTGGAATAACATATATAAAAATCTGAAAAATTCCTGCCCCTTGAGGTGGTGCCTGTGTGGCTGCTATGTCACATGTGTATCATTAGATAGCCAAGAAGAGAGAGACTGTGTCTACACATAGTGTTCTGACCTGTGACCATCTGAATAATTAGTAGTCAAACTTTCCCTGTAAAAATCGAGCCTGAGACTATGACCAATCTGGTGCCAGGCAGACTAGAAGAACTCTGCCTGGAACCTACTGTACTATTTGTCAAGAGTGAGCCATAGAGAGATGACCCTTGCAAGGAGCCACTAAGGTGAATTGGGTGAGGAGAGAGCCTGGGATGACCACCAGACCTGCTCCATGGGGTCTGGACAGGGAGCTAGCTTGAGATGACCACCAGGCTTGGGAGTGGGGGCGGGGGAGACTATGCCTGAGATGACCCTGGCCTGGTACCATAATGCAAGAATGAGGAATAGCACTCCTGAAACCACACCTGAGAAGACGCAGACACTGAAAGAGCCCAGGTGC
>JADRCD010121873.1:0-10735 GCA_019843815.1 Montemys delectorum
GACCTAAGGGGCTGCAAACCCTTCAGCTCCTTGGGTCCTTTCTCTAACTCCTTCATTGGAGACCCTGTGCTCAGTCCAATGGATGGCTGTGAGCCTCTACTTCTGTATTAGTCAGGTACTGGTAGAGCCGAGTATATTTCTCAATCATTCTCTACCTTAATTTTTTTTTTTTTGAGATAGGATCTCTCATAAGCCTAGAGCTTAATAAATCATCTAGGCTTACTAGCTTGAAAGCCTTAGAGAATCTCCTGTCTCTGCTTCTCCAGTGCTGGGATTATAGGCATATGCTTCAGTACACACACACATACACACACACACACACACACACACACACACACACACACACACACTGATATATGTTCTGGAGGATGGAACACTGGTCCTCATGCTCATGCACTGTGCGGTAAATGAGCTGAGCTGTCTCCCAGCCCCATTTTCTGACAGGGACAATCCCTATGAGCCTGCTTATATTGCTATATTGTGTTATACCTGTCTGTCTGTGGAAGGGAATTGATGTATTTCTCTTTGCTTATCTCTACTTTCCTCTTCTCTTTAACTGATTCATTCCCTGCCCCTGAGTCTTTCAGACACACAAACCTCCCCTGGTTTACTGTCCCACTTAGCATGTTGTTCCAGGCAATGCGCATATTGTTCCTGCTGTGATAAATTCTAGCCCTATGTCGAGTGAGCCATGCATAACACAGCAAATGTGACCCTCCAGAGTCAGCCCTGGGCTTCCTCTAGCTTAACTTCATGTTTCGTTCCCCAGCGGTTGCCAAGGCAACTCCTTCCCTACTCCTACCTACCCAGTAGCTTGGGTCTTCACTACTAAAGAGCCAAAGGCTTGCGAATGGGGACTTTTTTTTTTTTTTTTCCCCGCGCCCCCCCCCCCCCCTTTTTCACGCTCTCCTCCCAAATTTACAACTGTAGTTACTTGTGGGGTGCAGTAAGATGTTATGGCAGGTCCTGTCTATCACCTCACACATGTCCCATTTTTGAGGTGGGAATGTTTGAAACTGACTCTGTGAACTTGAAACAAGCATCACAATTCCTTACAGCCATCACCACGCCATGCAGAGCTCACCTGCTCCCTCCTTCTAAATGAGACTTCCTGTCTCCTGACCAGCGCTGTCCCAGTCACGTCCTGTCCTCCTCACCAGTCTGTGGTCACTGCCAGGCTGCTCTATACCGTGTGAGTTTGACTTTTTTAGAATCTACATACAACGAGATGATGTGACACTTGCCTTCCTCTGCTTCCAAGTGTCTATGGTGTAGATTATGGAGCTCCGTCATTCCGCTGAGCCTACTTTCTGCTAGCCAATCTTGAGGGCCAACTCGTTTAACTTTATCTAGTAAGTAAAGAGTAACTTTAACACAAACCCCAAGAGGCTGTATGGCCAGGCTTAATGGAAGCTATGCGAGTAGAGTCATTCAATTTCTGCCCGGGGCATGGCTTGTGTTCCCAAGCACTTGGTGATGGTCACCACTTCATGGCTGTGATATAGGGGGGTGGGGGGGGCATTAATGTCACTCACATCTTTCCCTGGACTTCCTCATCTGTGGGATGGTACAATGATAGTATCTAACCAATTGATTTGTGAGGAACAAAGGCACAAGGGTTGACTCAGCCTGCTGTCTAGCCCTAATGAACTCTCAATGACTGGTGACTTGGAAGACCATTTCCCCCATGTATGGCTTCTCTCTGTTGGAGATTCTTGCTCCAAACCATCAACTCTCACGAGGCTTGGGATGTGACCTCTCCCACCTCTGATGAGCCATTTGATCTCTTGGTTTCTATTCTGCATTTGAAGTGTGTTCTAAGCGAAACACTTGGAATAATTTTTCCCTTTAAAATATTTTAGCAATGATCACAATACTCATTTTTTTTAAAAATCATGTTCATGAGAATCCAGTTTGAGAACTTCCTTGTCCTTACCCAAAAAAAACCTCTAAGGACCCTAGTAAATTTTCGCCATGTTAAAAAGAAAATTTTCATGTGATTAATGACATCATGCCCTGGCCCTACCCCAAAGTATAATTGATCAAGCTTCAACCCCCCAAAGTCATTCTGATTTTCTATATTTATATTTTTAATTTATAGTCCTTTGGCCAGTTTCATAAAATATTAAATACTGATGCCTTGCAGGCACACACTCTACAGATCAAGAACAATGCTGTGCTGTGCCTCACATCACGGGCAGCAGTCTTTCTACATCCCCACCCAGTTTTCTTCCCTATTGGAGCAGAGTGGAACTGGTTTCCATAATAAAGGCAGAAGGACCAGGAATGCAGTATGGTTTCCAGCCAAGAACGTAAGCTAGCAGCCTGAAGTCCTGTGTTGCAGGCCAGGCTTTGTCTCCAGAGCAGAAGAGCATGAACTTTCCTATTTGTGAAAGGAAAGAATATGGAATCCTTTCAAAGAGCACTGGGCTCCCTGGGGTTTTTACTATTAGTGATGGCAAACATCAGCTGAATGCTCCCTACATGTCAGATATTGTTAATGACAGTTAACATTCCTCTGATGTTTAAAAATCTGTTTCCTGGGTTGAGGGGACAGTAAAGTAGGTAAGCATCTGCTGTGCAAGCAGGAGGACCTGAGTTCGAATCCCCAACACCCATATTAAAAAAACTAGGCATGGCCATGTGCTTTGATAGGCAGATCCTTGGAACTCACTGGCTGGCATTTCTAGCCAAATGAGAAGCTTCTGATTCAGTGAGAGACCCTTGTCTCAAGGCAATAAGTCAAATGGCAATAGAGGAAGACACCCCCAATGTCTTCCTATAGTCTCTACATGTGTGACCATGGTGGCGTGGGTGGGGTTGGGGCACACACATGTGTATACCATATACACACAGCTATACAACACAGATACACACACACATACACACACACACACACACACACACATGCACACACACCTCTAAAAAGGTATTTAAAAGATCTATTTCCTATTTAAAAGAAGGGAAGAGTTAAAATGCTATCTGCAATCTCGTTGGTTTATATTATATTATATTATATTATATTATATTTATTATATTTATTATATGCTCTAATAATACTAGCCGGCTAAATGGATAAGAAAAATCACCCAATATTGTTAGCTTATTCCACTCTTCTGGGCATTTAAACAACCGAGCCTCCCAGCTTCAGAATGCAGGCTAAATGGCTTGGGCTTATCTTGCCTCACCATCTCTGGTGTACAGAGTTGGACTCACAAGTACTTGGCCTGAAATTCTAAGTACTAGTTGTCAGGAAGTGGGCAGAAATTCTTCCCTTGCTTCTTGTTTGTATAAATAATGGGTGCCATGGCAACAAGATGCTAACAGGCAGATGAAGAGCAGAAACATATGGAGAGCTGTGGAAGACTCAAGAAAGGACATTTGAAAGAAAGCCTTCACTTGGCTCATCTTGGTATGGCCATGTTGCTAACATGGTTTTCATGTGTGTTTTATGAACTAAAGGACTAGGTTACTAAGATTAGTGAGTTAATTAATTGATATCTCACTTTTATTCTACCAATAGCTTATAAAATATATTAATAAAGTTGACAAATAAAAGCTTTGACCATGGAAAATATCAATATAATCAAAAGATAAATATATAGTTTCTGTAATTGGGATAGGAACTTGTGCCATAGCAACATGGAAAGTATGATTAATTATGTAAGTTTCAATGTCCATGACAGTCACACCAATTTTTCATGAAAAAAGAAGCTATATATATGATATATAGAATAGCAATATTATAGATACATATAGAAGATGAACTCTAATTCCAGTGTGTCACCTATGTCTCTGCCTCGGTGATAGAGACCAGTATCATTCAAGATGGGACGCTTTGGAAGTCATTGTCAGAACAGATGGCTCCTGAGCACTGACGTGTCTTTCACTCCTCCAGCTCTATCTATAGACTCCATGAGTTTCACTGATTTCTTATAATCATAGACATTTATTACAGCCTTTGCTTATATTGCTAAACTAATTAGAGACCATTCAAAATGGTAGTTAGCACTCAACATTTCCATAGAAGATGGCTAAAAGGAAAATCAGCCTCATGAGTTACACTTTTCTTTATATAGCCTTATGAAATGAAAGTTAAGTTTACCAACTCGATATGGACAAATACTGAGAATCTTCTGGGAACTGGGCTATTTTTCTGTCACTTGGCTGTAGAAAACCAAAGATATGAGATCAAACAGGAGCGTTTACACAGAGCAGAGTGGTGGCTATGACCCACTTCTTTTTTCACGGCCTGGGTTCTTATGTCTTTAAAGGGCTAAAGAAATGTCAAGACAAGAGTACTGTGAGGCATGTGGAAATGAAGTGAAATTCTAATTTTTAATCTGTAAAGGCTGGACTTGGCCATGCTCCTGCATTTGTGCAACATCTTGGTTACATTCCTTCCATAATGGTAGATCTGAGTAGTTACAACATAAACCACGAGGCCCTCAAGGCTGAAACAATGTGTTATTTAATCTCTTAAGAAAATTTGCCAAGTCCCATAGTAGTGGGAAGTGCGCTCGCCGTGTGTTAGTGAGCAAGGTGAAGCTTCTGTGACATACTTCAGTCCATGTGGTTCATCCCTACATACTGATCTCTAAAACTTGCCATCTGTTAAACCTGCATCAGGATCTACGTGACAGGAAGAAAAGATGTTCTAGAAACCTGGAACCCTAGGCCCAGCATCCAGGAGTTTATAATCAATGCCACTTGGCCCATGGAGCAGAGGGCTCTTGATCTAGAATCTGATTTTTCTTTGCCCCTTGCTCTTTGGCTCTCTGAGGCTGCCCCTCACTAACCTATCTAATATTAGAAGCGTAAGCATTTGCAAGTTTCGTATCACAAAATGCTCAAAGATCACCCCTTCTTGTCCATCCTAGACAATAATCCCATTCTTTGTTATCGCCATCTTTTCTCAGGAGCCCAGATAAAATGGCTTTTAAAAGTGTTTGTTTAGCATGTTCGCTCTCTGTAAGGCTCTGTATCTGATGTCACTATTTAATTATAATCATTGGAAAGCTTGATGTAACAGTGGTGGGACCAGCTTGAAGAATTAAGAGAGGAAACTTCAGGGCTCACGGAAGTGACTTATAAAATTATCCACTTTAGGAAATTACATTAACACTCAGGAGTTATTATTATTATTATTATTATTATTATTTATTAATGGAAGTATTCTAGTTTTCCAAGTCTGAAAGGAGACTTAGGTGAGTCTTGTGGTGGCTGCAAAGTAGTCATTGGTGCCTCCCGTCATCTGGTTTCATGCATCTTAGGGATCTCTTCCCCTTTATGGAAGTGTGACCCCTGATACCTGGACACTCCTCAGTGAAGGGCAGCTGACTTCCCCTGTTTTTTCAGACCAGGTGAACATCTAAGGTGCCCACTGCCATGAATTCAGGGTTCTAGCCATGAAAGTCGAGATGGACCACCTTTGGAGAACTGATTACCTGTTGAGGGAGGCAGACGTTTCAACTTAGGGCAGCTGGTATTCAGAAGGATGTAGCCCCTAGGTGCTGTGGGAATGCAAAGAAGGGCATTAATGGACCCCACTTGGGAATTTGGAGAAAGCTATTTTGGGTAGATAAAAGGAGAGTTTTGAAATTTTTGTTGCAATGCTTTAAATCTTCCAGGCATGTGTGGTCCAGGCAGATGGAAGAGCATGAAGGGATGTGCAGAAAGACAGAGCGACTGTACAAGAGAGCTAACCTCCAAAGCAGAGAAAGCTCTAGTGGGGAAACAGGAGGTCAGGCAGAAAAGGACTAACTAAGAAACCCTGGGTACCAGGTCTCAGGGCTTGGGATCCCTTCTGATGAGAATCTAAAGAAATTGTGCTAACTACGCATGGTGGGGTTACAGAGAAGTAGCCTGGCCTAGTATCCCAGGGTGGGCCAGGAGTCCTGGTACCTTGATGGTGAGCCCCCACTGAAGGTTCTAGAACCATTTGTTGTAACAGTCTCTCTTGAATCTAGCCACTAGTGACCAGCTTTAGCATCTTTCAGTTTTTAAAAATTTACCAACCTTTTTTTATATACTGACTATGTGCTACATCTAGTGTTGTTGTCGTAACGTATGGTGATATAAAAACAAAATGCATACGTACTGTTCCTGTTTCAAGGGCTCAGTGGGAGCGACTTCGGAGCAAGACAGGGGTAGTTCCATGCCAATGGCTAGTTTCCAAGCTCAAAATCAGCAAAACCTAGGACTCCAATCCCTATAAAACCAAAGGTCTTTTCTTCAGAACCACTAAAGCTTACAACCAACCCTAAGGAAAAAAGTCTTGGTTTTTGTTTTTTTTAACATGGATAAGATTTCCCACCATCTCTGTTTCCTTTATTTTATGATTGCCCTTGGACTATGTAATGACTGGCAGGTCTCAAGAACAAGTGTCAATTGCTCATATATCAGAGACAGACAGACTAAGCTTCAAGTGTCTCTCCTGCTGATGAACTCCCCAGGCCTGTCCTTCAATTATTCAGTTGTTCCATTAACAGCCATGCAACATCAGTCCTGGACACTCACCACTATGCCGAGATCCATTTTTCTGACATGTGCACCTAGATCACCTCTTTTCTAGATATGGTCTCATGAGTTGTTTTTTCTAAATGCTAGAAAACCATTTTTTCTTATCCTCTTGGATATATGATTTTTCTTTAATTTTTCTTCTAGATTTACTTGTCTCATATGTATGAATGTTTTCCTCATATTCATGTCTGTATACCACATGTGTGCCTGATGCCTGAAGAAATCAGAAAAAGGTACCAAACCCCCTAAAACTAGAGATCTAGGTGGTTGCGAGCCGCCATACGGGGACTGAGAATTTGAACTCTGGTCCTCTGCAAGAGCAAGTGCTTTTAACCACTGAACCATTTCTCCAGACCCTATATTGTTTATTCTTTATTGTTAATTCAGGCTGAGATGGTATTAGCTCATTTAATCTTTGAATTACACATCTGGGCCTCTATCTCATGTCAAGCTAAAAATAAAAATGAAAACAAAAGGTGTGTATACATGTGTGTTGTGTTTGATTTTTATCCATTCCTTTCATCATCCGTCTTCATTGTTCCACCCTTCAAGCATTTCCATTGGATTTTGTAAAGGACTTTTGAAATATATATTAACTTAACTAAATTAATTAATTAATCAATTCATTCATCCAGCAGATGTTTATCATGTACCTACAAGCACCAACTACTACGCCAGATTAGGTTTGGATGACATCCTCTCTCTTATGTCGCTCACAATAGGCTACAATAGACTTTAGAGGTTTGGTGTGATCAGCTTCAAGGCATTGTCAGTGTTGCTGCACCTTTCAAAATGGAGGCCTCTCAGTTCTATTTAGGAGCTCCTGTGTCTAATTAAAATTCTAGTCATTGCCCTTTGATTGATAGTCAGGGGTTTGGTGAGATGTTCACACAGCTGCGTGAACAAGGCAAGCATAGTCAGAGAATGCGGAAACTGTTTACAAATTTAAAAACTTCTGGTGAGTGTTATGAACTTGATCAACATCACAGATCGGTTCATTTAGCAAGATTTCCTTCCACTTTCATGGGGTGTTCAAGAATTCCCCCCTGTGCTGCCTAATGGGCATAAGCCGTGGAACATTTCAGATGTGAGAGCGTGTGATAAATTCTTAACTCCAGGCAATGAATGCTTTCCGTCCCTTACATTTGTATGGTATGTCCGGGGTGAGATCCAGCTGAAATTGTCCTGGTGGTTCTAGGCACACCATTAGTGTTGCTTGGGGTGTTGCCCTTTTTCATTTGCTGATAGGAGAAGATGTTGAAGATGCCTCACCCTAGCTAACCCAACATTCAAAATGCAAAGTACGTTCAGTTTTTCATTTATTTTCATCAATTATCAAGAATCCACCCAGCACTAGCAATGCATCTGTTAGCATTCTGTCTAAGCTCCAACCCACAGTTACCTGGCAATAGCCAGGTAGGCCTGACCCATTATGAAAGGGCCTGCTTGCCCCCTCATTGCTCTCTTGGTCTCTTGTTTCTCTCTTGCTCTCGTGTCTTCTTGGTCCCTCTCTGTCCCCTTCCCCCTCTCTCCCCATTCCCTTCCCTCTCTCCAAGTGCTCATAGCCAGTCTCTACTCCTCTACTTCTCTTTATTGGTATTCTGTCTGGACTCCACCCCGACAATCATCTGGCAGCAGCCAGGTATGCTCCTCCCCATAGTTACCTGGCAACGGCCAGGTAGGCTTGGCCCTATAAAGGGTGTGGCTTGCCCCCTCCTCTCTCTCTTACTCCTGCTTCTCCCCCTTGCCTCTTGCCTCTTTGTTCCCCCTCTCTCCCCATTCCCTTCCTACCTCTCTCCAGTGGTCATAGCTGGCCCCTACTTCTCTACTCTCTCCATCTCTCTGCCTTTCTCTGCCTTTGCTACCCATTTAACTCCCTTCCCCCATGTCCTGAATTAACTCTATTCTGTACTATATCATTGTGTGGCTGGTCCCTCAGGGGGAAGACATGCCTCAGCATGGACCTGCTGAGGCACCCCTCCCCCCACAACCTCACTGGTGACATCTCCGTAGAACATACCCCCCCCTTTTATCTTTTTATAAACACAACAGCATCAGTAGATAAAACACCTGCCTTTGAGGAACCCACAGTCCAATGTGAAGACTCTCGGCCATTTCTAATGAGTGGGAAGGTCAGGATATCTGCTAGGCAATGAATTCAACAAGCAGGGGCACGCAATACTGGGATAAAAGGAAGAAGGATTTCCTTTTTTAAAAAATCAGGTTTGTTTAATTTGAGCAAAGATATGAGAAAAGTAAGAAGGTAACCAGATAGCTATTAAAAACTATCAACCATGTAGATATGACAACTTGGCACCAAGGCCACCAGGCCCATCAAGATGGTGCCACCAGCCTCCAGATGACATTAGCGTCTAGTTTCTAAGTGCTGGAGACAAGACATTGGATACTTTGCATATATTGCTTAGGAATTGCTGGCAGATGAGTTTTATTATCCACACCCACTTATGGCTGAGGAAATGAAAACTCGGATTAAGTACCAAGCGGCAGCTGAGATGGGATTTGCATCAGACTTTGAACTCTGACACCAAAAGCCCAAGCATTTCTCTCTTTGCCATGTGGCTTCTCTTGCCTTTGGAATCTTAGTGGGAATGAGACAAACTAAATCAGGATTATTGTTTAAGTGACTGGGTATAGAGCTCACTGGTAGAGCACTTGCATTAGGCCCTGAGTTTCCTCCCCAAGATAAAAAGGATTTGATGTGGGTGGGTGAGTACTGAAAGACAGAGTATGACATAGATAATAGTCTACAAAATCCTCCCCAGGATCAACTTTTCCCAGGAAATCTCACCCAACAAGGCAAAAAGCATTTAGAGTGTGGCTTCCAAGGAGGCCATCCATATTCTTTGAACATGAATTTATCCTGTCCATTTTTATTATTAATGACTATTATTGGGATAGATCTCTAATTCCTTTAGGGATCCAGGCAGTTCTTGGCATTGAGTAGTGATGGCTTAAAAAGCTCAGGCCACAGAGCTTCCTTCTCTTCCACTTTGCAAACCCAGCCACAGAGTGGCCTGTTGCAGAATAGTCATATTTCCCTATAGTAATGTGTGACTATGGAGTCCCTCATACCCAGTGCTTAGGAACTTGGTGTCAGTAAGTCATTGTGAGCCGGCAATGTTGTGAAAGTTAAGAGAAGTGTAAAATTGTGTTTCGAGACCTATAAAAGGGGATCATACAAGGGAGCTCTGTATATTAGTCAGTGTAGGTAGTACATTAATAAAAACACAGCCATTCAGTGTAGGTAGTACATTAATAAAAACACAGCCATACTCAACCACATGCTGAGAATTTGCAAGCATTTGGGTAGGATAATTTGAGAAACTGAGAGAATAAGGCAGTTTTAACTAATGCCTTTTCTTTCAATAAATAACCCTAAATCAAGCACGGGCACATAAATGGGTTTGTTTTGTTAAAATTTATACCTCCTGTGTGTGAGAGATCTAGGAGCAGAACCAAATTAGTTTTAAGGGGTGGGAACAAAGATCAGCAGCAGAATGCCTGCCTAGTATGTTAGGTCAAGTACACCCCCAAACACTGAGATTTTAAGACACCATTAGAAATATAGAACGATGAGAAACTTTGATTTCCCAGAATTCTCTCCACACACTACAGAGTTGAAAGGGATTCTTCGGTGAGGGAAGTAGGGTCCCAAATGTAAACTCCCAAGGGAGTCTATTCAGTAAGGATCTTATGTTCAGGCCTCACTTATGAGGCTCATTAAAAAAGCTTGAGAGCCACCCTGGTACCAATACAAACTCTTAACTTCCCTGAAGGGTGGTCTGGCCAGTGTGTGCCCCTGCGCTGACTTAGTGGGGCTGGAGCTTCAGGGCACCTCAGGAATGCTTCCTAGGGTCTGGCATCAGTTTCCTTAAAGCTTCAGGCAGAGCTGCTACCTATACATCAGACCAAATGGAAGTCACCAGCAAACAGCCCTTGCCTTTAGGAAACCTTTTTCACACGTTGGTGACAACCTGCAGGCCACTTTATTCTTTTCTAAAAGAGTCTTTAAAAAAGAAAAACAAAAAAACAAACCAACCAGTAATTCCTTTGTACAACTTCAAAGCTTGTCTCTCAGGGCTGTAAAGGCAGGTGTAAGAAGCACTGGCCTTAGATCTTGAAGGCATTCCCTGAAAGCAGGCATGGGATCCATTGAACCATTGGCTAAGGACATGGCCTGGAAACTGATGGG
>JADRCD010121910.1:0-12578 GCA_019843815.1 Montemys delectorum
CACACACACACACACACACACACACACACACACACACACACACACACCAGTAACTGAGGCTTATGGAATCTAAGTATTCGTGAGATTGGATAGAAACACACTGTGGGTACCAATGGACTTTTTTCATAAAAGCTAAACATAAGTTGTGTATCAGATGGATATCAAGAACACTTTTGACATTTTAATTAACAATCGGTATTTACAAATAGCTTTTAGAATGCAGCCTTTGCATATATTTCATTGATTCTTCAGAACTTTTGTTTGGGGATTTTAAAATCAGTACTTATTGGATTTACATGCATCTCCCTAGGACACACTGAGATGGTAGATTTGCATGTATCCTTAGGGCACACTGAGGTGGTGGATTTGTATCCTTAGGACACACTGAGGTGGTGGATTTGCATGTATCCTTAGGACACACTGAGGTGGTGGATTTGCATGTATCCTTAGGACACACTGAGGTGGTGGATTTGCATGTATCTCCCTAGGGCACACTGAGGTGGTGGATTCACATGTATCTCCCTAGGACACACTGAGGTGGTGGATTTGCATGTATCTCCCTAGGACACACTGGCATGGTGTTGTGGTTATTATAAGTCTGACCTTAGTCTGTGCTTCACAGAGCTGTAGAATTCTCCTTTCCCGAGTTATGAAAATGCAATTCTCTGCCTTTCTCAAGTAGCTCATGTCAACCCTCAAAAGCACATTTAGGGGTTACGTTGTCTCTTTCTATTGATTGCACTGTAGAATTTTCTAGAAACAACACTAAAAGATATTAGTGAAGTCCGGGAACTATAATCATGTTTTATGAGTACTGTCTGAGCCAAGTGCTAAATGTGACAAAGCTTTGAACTCAACATTAGTTTCTGAAATTTATTCTAGCTACTAATATAATTTATACAATTAGATCCATTTATAGGTGGATGATTTAAAGGCTACACTAAGGCTTTAAGGAGGATATGGTTATATTTGTTCCACTTTCCTGAAAATGTTCAGACTTTTTAACAATCAGACTGCCATGCTGCAGAGGACAATGACACCTCTTTCTGCCAGTCAGTCACGACCACTTGTCAGACTTACACAGAATCCCCTCATCTGCACCAACATAATAAAACTGGCCATCACTTGTGGCTCACAAGATATGACTAGAGCATAAATATCCATTACCAAATGGAATAGTGCCACTGAAGAAGTACTTCAAAATAACTACTGAAACTTTATTGTCATGATTGAAGATATGGTTCAGCAGTTAAGAACACTGGCTGCTTTTCCAGAGGAGCCAGGTTCAATTCTCAGCACCCTGTGGCAGCTCCCAACTGTCTGTAACTCCAGTTTCCGATAGTCTGATACCCTACTCTAGTGTCCAAGGGTGTCAGGCATACAAATGGTGTATAGATGCACAAATAAACACTCATATACACAAAATTTTAAATTTTAGGAGGGTAAAACTTTCTTAAAACTATCAATTTGAAAGATATCCATAGCTACATTTTGAATAACAATGTGAAAATTACATTGTTGGTTTTTTTTTAATACCAGCAGAAATAAAATCACAAATCACAAGTAAAAGTATTGCACCAAAAGTCTCTGTGTCTCAAGTGGAAGGCTGAAGTCAAGACTGCCTTTCTTCTGTGGCTGAAGATTGGCACTGTGGTTTAAAAGCACTTAAAACGTGTATTAAGTTTTCCTTTGCTTTTAGTAACAAATGCTTGCACAGAGAAAACATAGTCCAGAAATGTTTGACTATGTCAAACATTCTTGAGACTATAAGCTTACAAAAACTGTCAAGGGTTATGAAAACAAATGGGCTTTCGGCCTTGGTGAATTTAAGATGCACTCTGTCTTGACGTTGACCTTGGCTTCTTGATGTTTATCAGAACCTTGCATATTCTAAGCCAGCTACAAAAGTTGATCAGCAATGAGGAGACCCTGAAGCTCTGGTGCTGGTATCTTGATGCGATACAGCCTGACTGACAGGCTGAGCTGACAGTTGAGCAATCCTGAGTACCACTGAGGAGCCACAGCAGGCAGCATAAGTTACAGAGATGGTTGTGACATGGGAAATCACGTCCTCAAATCATGAAGCTGTAGCATGCACCAGTCACCCACATCTCTGCCAGAGTGGGTGGTCCACCTGGTAGAGAAAAGGCACTATCTAAGAGACAGCACACTACTGCTATTGTAATAGCTACGGAGCAGGAAGTCAGAACTGACATTTTGGAAAGAATTCCATGAAGGACAGACTCTCTGGGTGGGGCATCTGGGTGGTTGTTAATGTGATGGACAGTTAAGGTCTCTGTCAGATTCAGGAAGAATAACTTATGTGGGAAGTGGAGGAAACACTGAGAGGTTTATATTGCTGGCATGGCATGGCTGTATGGGTCAGGCTCAGAGTAAACAAAGTCTTCTGGTGCAGGTATGAATGTCGATAGCATGTGCAAGTATCCATGCTTATGAACTGAGCCAGCATGTATGAAAAGTAGCGACTACAGCTTTCTTTTCTCGAACTGAGATGAGCTAATTCCTTCCCCTGTGCAGCACATCATAAAAGAACTGAAGTTCTTGGTTATGTTGTGCAGTTGACACTGCTCCACCACAGTGAGCACTGCCTGCCCCAGCCAAGTTCCCAGGACCAACCTATATAGGACAGCATGATAATTGCTTATTAAATAATAATAATTGCTTATTAAAGAATTATCTAGAATTAGAATCAACCCTGAATGTGTATGTACATATTGGCAATACTAAATGGACTCATGTATGGTCTATTTGGTGTGTGTGTAATGTGTGTGTATGTATATATGTGTGTGTATATGTATGTGTATGTGTGAATGTGTATGTATGCATGAATATGTATATGTGAGTATGTATGTGCATATGTATGTGTGTATATGTGTGTATGTGTGTGTAAGGATGATAATGGAAGAGGTCATGGATTTGGGAGGGGAGGGGACTCTCAGGGGATTGGAGGGAGAGGAGAGAGTGACATGTTTTGTAGATGCAGTGTTAATGTATTAAGTTCTCAAAAATTAATTAAATTAAGATTTATCATAGCCTCTGATGATACATCCTGGGAAAAATGAGGAAAATGAATTGTGGATGAGAAAAAGCAAAAACCAGTGAGAAAAAGGTTTGTACATGTTGGTGGGAGAAGAGCCTTTTGGTGTGGGATTGGCACGTAGTACCATGGAGATACTGAAAGAATAAGATTTTGCTTTTTATGAGGTACTAGAAAGAGGCAAAAATATTTCCACATGTATAAAGCTTTTGACACCAGGCTATTTCCACACTGCTCACTTTCATAAATAACATTCAAAATATGTCATAAAACAGTTTACTCCCCTGGGAGTTAGAACCATGACAGAAAGATAGCATAAGCATGCTAACACAGTCATCAGCTTTTTGCAGTATTGGGAATCCTATGAAAGTTATAATCATGCGTTACACCGAAACTTTCAGAGCAGTCCATGTGCTAGGACCATGGTTGGCAGTGTAGAATGGAGGATGGGGGAATGTCTAATTCCTGTCTCTGAAACTAAAGAGTGCACCAGCAGACTTCTATACATCCTGGTAGGGATAGCCAAACTCTGCAATAATTAAATTGTGCCCTACCTAATGAGTGTCTGACTCTCTGTCTGTCTGTCTGTCTGTCTGTCTGTCTGTCTGTCTCATGCATGTGCATACATGTGTGTTATGTGTGTGCATGCCCCCCCCCATGATAAAGTACACTATTATTTTACAACAGATTTGCCTCTGAAATGCTTCCATAAGGGGCCTTGCCTGGAGCCAGCAAGTGTGTACAATCCCCCCTCATCAACCACATGCAAATGTGGGATGATAACATTGAGATTTTAATAAGTTAGCACATTTTGTTTCCTTACCAACATTATTTTAAAAAGTGAAATACTCAGGGGCAAGAAGCCAGTTCTAGACTTACCCAGGTTCCTGCCTCATTCTTCTGGTTCAGTTTTGAGTTTTGTGGGGACCGTTCTCCTGTTTTTTGCCCTAGCTGGAGGCTATATCC
The DNA here is from genome assembly GCA_019843815.1 of Montemys delectorum. Taxonomy (NCBI): domain Eukaryota; kingdom Metazoa; phylum Chordata; class Mammalia; order Rodentia; family Muridae; genus Montemys; species Montemys delectorum. The sequence goes on from JADRCD010121910.1 coordinate 4,025, forward strand.
TCAGAAGTTTGTGGTCTGTCCACCAGTGAGCCCATCTTTCCACTCCGATCATTCCACCTAGGCAAGATTTAAGGCACCAAAGTTGGTTGAAACCTAGTGACCACCTTTGATTACCATTAGTGTTTCAAACAGGCGTTCAGATTCTGTGGATAAATGCTGGCCTCTGCATGGTTTCCTTCCCTTCAGAAATCAAGAATAGAAAGGGCTCATTCCTCTCAAATATGTTCCTCTGGGGTCTCATTCCTAAATCATGTAACCTCAGGGCGGAAAATACTAGGAACCTCTACCACTTTGCAGAACCTTTCCTAAATGCAGCCTGAAACATTGTCTCTCACTTGAGGAGGGAACAGAGGCACTACTATCACAGTCTCTGACCAGAGTCCAGTGAGAAGGGAGTCAGGTTGCCATTTTTATAATCATGGAATTTATAAAATGATCTATTCATGGAAAGTCTTTAAAAATCCATTGTCACGCAGATAAGTGACTCCTTCCTTCAGTTTGAGGTTGCATGTAGATTAACATGCAGGTCTTCAACAGCACATTATCAGCTGGAGGAAGTCTGCAAAACAGGCTAATAGATGCTTGCTTCTGAGCTACATAATCTGCAGATCACTACTGCCTACCTATAACTCAAGCTGCAATGAGCTCCCATGCCATTAATTATTCCATCAACTGGTCCGTTTCCCATATATAATGTCCATAGCATATATATAGTAAGCACTATTTTTAAAAACTAAATTGGAAACCAACATGTATTGAACATATTTTAAAAAGTGAGCCAATTTTTTTAAAAAGATGCCTATTGAACCATTACAACAACCAGAATGTCACAATCAATAACTGTAAGGGGTCGGGAGTGACATGGTGTATTTTGACAGTAACCAACAGCTTTCTAGTTGGACTGAAGACCTGATCACCAAGAGGGACATAATGCCCGGTACTGGAAACCTATGCAGCCACTCAGTGCTTGCCAAGTTGTAGATCTTAGTGGAGAACTTGTAGGTATAATCCCTAACTACATTAGAAATATTTGTTCTTGTACACACAGGTAAATATAGTCCTCAACCCTCACCAAGAAAATTTGTCTTTGCAAGAGACAGAGATATTTACGGGAAACTACAACCAATCAAAATGCAGAGTTATGGAGCCCAGTCCCAAGAGCTAGATCTATAATATAGTTCCTGCACCTAAGGGTCACAGATCATTGTGGAAGAGGGAGCAGCAGAAAGCTTGTAAAAGCTGGAGAGACAGAGTTTGCTTGAGATTTTGTCTCATATAAATGTTAAAAGCCACACACATAAACTCTTACTAATACGACTGGCTAAACAGGAGCTGAACAAGGACATCAATAGACATGCTAATGTGGATGCGGTCCAGGAGACCACATTCCTAAACAAGGAACTACAGGCCAGGCAGCCCATTTAGGGGATGGGATCCAGAGGTAGCAGGAACAGCCCCTGCTCCAGTTGTGGGGGATGGGGGACCCAAATAACAACTAAGCTGCACATCTTCTACTTATGTGTAATGGACCTAAGTCTAGCTCTTTGGTTGGTGGTTCAGTCTCTGTGAGCTCCCAAGGGTCCAGGTTAGTTGACTCTGTTGACCTTTTTTTGTTTGTTTGTTTGTTTTTCAAGACAGAGTTTCTCTGTATAGCCCTGACTGTCCTGGAACTCACTCTGTAGACCAGGCTGACCTCGACCTCAGAAATCTACCTGCCTCTGCCTCCCAAGTGCTAGGATTAAAGACATGTGTCACCACCTCCTGGTTCTGTTGATCTTCTTGTAGAGTCCCTATCCCCTTTGGGTCCCCTCAGTCCTTCTTCCAACTCTTCAACAGAGCTCTGTTTCCATTGGGTACTAGATGGAGCCTCCTAGAGGACAACCATGCTAGACTCTTGTCTGCAAGCATAACAGAATATCATTAATAGTGTCATGTATTTGTTCTGGCCCATGGAATAGATGTCAATTTGGGCCATTCATTGGTTGGCCATTCTTGCTGTCTCTACTCCATCTTTGTTCCTGCATATCTTAAGGATGCTCTTAGTCCTGCAGTGACTTGATGTTCCAGGATGGGGTGATACCCAGGGAAGCACCCCCCTCTTCTCAGAGGAGAAGAGAAGTGATCCATGGAGGGAGGTACTGTGTATGGGGGCACTAGAAGGAGACAGGGGGGCTACGATCGGGATGCATAGTAAATAAATAAATTAATTAATGAAAAAAATAAAAAGAGCTTCAGGCAATGAAGGAGTGCTCAGGGCATGAGAAAACCTTTCAAACAAGAGCACAGCATTTAGTTACCGAATACCAGATGGGTAGAACTGAATCAAACAGCAACCTCATAAACACCGAGCAGCATATATTTATATATTCAGGAAATATGTACTAAGCAATGATTAATAAAAATGAAGGTCATGGATTTGAAAGAGAGCAAGGAGAGATATATGGGAGGATTCATGGGGAGGAAAGGAAAGGGGGAAAATAATGTAATTGTATTATACCCTCAAAAGAACAAAAACCATGAAGTCAAGTCAGAAGCGTTGGTGCCGCCCTTTCCTTCCTCTCTGGTAGTGTGCAGAAGATCTCCCACTGCTTTGAAAGTGTCCAATAGGGAGGAATCTTACACGTCAATGGTGCTCAAAACGCACTACATGAAAATTGTCAAAAAAATAATAAAATATATTTAAAAAAAATCAGTTGAAAGAGGACTATAAGGGAAAAAAAACCTTGATTCTTGGAAAGATGTGCCGAGGTGCTCAGAATCTAAAAGCTAACTTTGAAGATCATGAGGGAGTTATGAAAGACAAGTTACAAACTAGGAAGATAACACAAAAGGCAAATTGATGATAATTCTGTCTATTGAAAATCTTCAAGAAAGGGCCGTGCCAGGAGATCCAAATCATAGCTAAGAAATTATTATGATAAAGTTAACTATTAATAACAAATGAAATGCAAAGAACTTATTTTTGGAATTATTAATGGCAAATAATAACACAATTGCTGGTAAAGAATCAAAATTCCCAGACAAAACTGGTGAAGGAATCAAAATGGTGATGGTTCTTAACTTACCAAAGGATGTGACATCATTAAATATGTATACCTCCTCTGACCCAATGTTCAAATGTCTCGAGGTTCATTTCAGGGAAGTAACAAAGACTGTGCACTAGTGTTAACTATAGGAATCCACAACGCTCTAACTAATTCAGCAGTTAAAACACGTGTGAAGCAATGGTTAGAATTCTGCTACACTGTGCCGTCTTATTACAACATGTGTTCTGTGCCAGCCCAAACAGAACGGCTTGGTCTGGGTAGTTCAGAAAGACAAGCAGTTCGCTTATTGCACAGAACGACAGCTGAATCTCAGTGGCCTCTGTAAAGCTTTCCTGAGGATGTGGATGCATGTGCTGTCATGCTGGGGAAGCTTGTAATGAAAACATCACACGGACATTCAGCAACCCAGAAGGGATCCGACTGCAGGCTCTCTTATAAAACCTGCTTCTCGTAAGAGATCACTGCTGAACAGCTGCTTTAATTTCTTCAGAGGGTTCGTCGCCCAGGAGCTTTGCTCCCTGACTCTAGAAGCCGCCTCTCTGAGCTTCCACCCTCTCCAGACATCACTGGAATGGGGACCAAGCTTGTAGAATGCTTACCCCTGGGAAAGGGACTTGAGCATCTTCCAAACACTATACCTTCTGTGCACCGAGCTCGCATAGTGAATGAAGACAAAGTACTCTTTCATAGTTTGAATTTACTTGTCGTCTGTGTTGTGTGGGAGATTCTTCTAGGTATTAAAGAACAAGTAGGGCACAGGTTTTGGTAAATGCCCAATCCCACAGGATTTATGTTGCACTGAATGTGTGATGACTTCTGGTGTTATTTAGTCACTGAAATAGAATGGAGCAGGTTATAAAATACTATTTATAATGTGGTCTTATTGGTCTTATTTTAAGGAACAATGATATATACAGGTTAAGCTTATTTATATATCCAGTGGTATTTCTTATCCTCAAGTTCTTGGTTCCTGATGTTAAAAAATACATGTGTATTTATTATGCATTTCTTAATATTAAATTTTTCTGAGCAAAATAAAATTTTAATAATTCTATATTTTATTAGAATTCTTTTAATATGATGAACTATTATACTTTTCAATGTATTAATACAAATTGAAACTCAGGTTTAGTAACAAAATAACCTAAATGGTGATCAGATAAACCGTATCTCCATTATCTTTTATCTAGCTAGGAAATATTTGGGGAGAACGTTAGGTGTGCTTTACCTAAATTTTTATACCCAGCTATGTAACAATTACACAGCAATAAGTGTGTGTACATATGTGTGTATTTGTATGTGTGTGTGTACATTCCAGTTTAATGAAGTCACTCTTTTTTATTCTTTTACTTGGTTCTCTCCATTTTCCCTTGTAACAAACTGTAAAGACCTGTAACAACAAACTAGACATGTCTACCTTTTTTCCTTCCCTTCCCATATTGTGATATTGCAAGATGGATAGGCATAATCAGAAGGAAAGGTTACCCATAGCCATGTGAGGATGAAAGATTCTGGAGATGACAATGGTCTTGCCAAAATGTGCTATCTTAGTTTGGATCAGGAATGCTTCCTGAGGCCCATAGGTTAGATGTCGGTGCTTTCTGGTATGTAGAGGTGGTAGACCTGAGGAGTTGGGGCAAGTGAGCGGTCCTCTAGAATCTTCATCTTTCTTCCCTCCTCAGCTGCACTGAGGTATATGATCTGCTCTGTTTTTTTCCCCTGCCTACCATGATACCCAGCAATACCTCAGTCCCCCAAACACTGGGCTCCCTGATCACAGAATGAGCTTTTCAAAGTTGTGACCCAAATTAGACATTTCTTCTTAACACTGAGTATCTCATCTGTCACTACTAAAGAAGATGTGATGAGCCCAGTGCAAATGTCTCTAGACAGACCTTGTAGATGATATCCCAGCCTGCACTGGGGCTTCAGCTCGTGACTCTCCTTCCTGCTCAGGGAGATGTCTTCCACAGAAGGGAATTACTCAGGGTTTTTTTCCCAGAGTCTGACTAAAATAACATGCCAGGAACATGATGTTTTGGAGTCTGGTGTATTATATGAAACTGGACTTTGCTGCACAAGACATTTCCCATCATGCTTCTCTGTTCTGTGTTTTATAGTGATCTATCTGGTGTGTTCCATCTGAGTAAACCTCTCACTACTGGGGCTTTCCATCTTGCCCTCACACTCTTTCTTTACATAAATACGTGCAAAAACCAATTGTTTTCAACATAATTTCTTATTGTTCCCTTGAGAATTGCACATCATGCACCACATCTATACTCATTTTCCAGTCTTTCCATGTCTGACCCCTACAACATGTGCCTGGGGGCTGCAGTGGAGGTAGGGGTATCACAGAAGCCTTCCCTGTCCCTCTTTCTCAGTTATGCATCTGTAGTCATCAATATCATCAGAAAAGTAGCCTCCTTGCTCTTTACAATCAACAGGAACGTGAATCATGGGCTTCCACATGGTTTTGGTGACTATGACCATGAATATGATCCTTGGCTGCAGTAGGCCCATGGACCAGACAAGGTCCTCAGAGGCAGCTGGGACCACAGACATCAACATGGCTTCAGGCAGTAGCCCAGACCATGGATATCTGAATGGTTTGGGGTGATAATACAGGCCATGGACATCAACACAGATCCCAGCTGCAGTTGGACCATGGAGCCAGACAGGGACCTCGGTAGTATCATGGACCAGGACATCACCATGGCTTCAGGTGGCAGCATCTCCATCAATATGGCCCCTAGTGGCAATAGCACAATCCACTGATATTAGCATGGATTCAGGCAGCAGCCCAGACCATGGACATCCTCATGGCCTTTGGTGGTAACGTGGGCCATGGACATCCACAAGACTATGGCTGAGGTATGTTCTTGGCCCCAGACATGGCCATCATTGGCAATATGGATCCAGACATGAACATGGCCTTAGGTGGCAGTGCAGACCACTGACATCAGCCTGATCCTTGCCATTATCACATCTTGTGTCTGTAGTTCTCCTTCTTTTAACAGTGTAAATTCCATCCTGTTTATCTGTCTTCCCATCTCTCTATCACACATACATTCATAGTAGATGCTTCTGCCTCTATCACTATGAAGGCTGGGCAGAACCAAAGACAAATTATAAATAGACATCTGAATGGATGTACAAGAAGACATATAGACACATCTTCTTGTTGTTCATTCTTTATGCACTTCAAATAAAGCTGGGAGGACTTGCTTGTATCTTACCAACTTCAATTTATATAGGCTAAATTGATAACATATCTATATAGAAATGTATATCTATTTTTGTTCGTCATTTGGTTAGAGCTTGCTTACTAAATTATTTTTATTAAAAATGAGAGCATCACTTCTCAGTTTTACCAGAAATATTTGAAATTTCCTTTTCCACACGCATCCACTAGGAGAAAGTTAAATCAGATGCACAGTGGCTGATTGTTACTTGACATTTATCTGACAACAAGTGAATTTGAGCATTTCGTAGATTTGTGACTCTAGTGTTTGTGCTTGAGTTAACCACTGCACTTCAATTTTGTTGTTTTATATTTCCTTATTGACAATTTACAGCCACCATTGAACATTGCACCTCCTATGATATTGCCATCTGGATAATCATTTTTCTAACTCACATGCTTTTATCTTGGTATCTTTCATAGTAACTTTAACCTATGTTTTTCTTTAAATATGCCTGGTCTTCAAGCTGTGGTTAAAATAGGAATATCTTTGACTTTTATTTTTAGTCTGCTGATATTTCTGTAATCATTAATTCTTTAATCTTTCAACATATTGAGCAACCTTAATCCATCTAAAACCTACTTTAATGTATATATGAGATTCGTGTGAGAGTGGAGTCTGTGTTTGAGATAGGCAGCTATTGCAGTGTCTTTCATTAAACAACCCATTGATTTATGGTTACATTATGCTAATGTCTGCTTCTACATACTGTCACCCACTCTGTTTCCCTGATTTATTTCTTTAATTTCATGTTTCAGTGCAGTTGGTTAGCTCAGTCTGAATTGCTAACGCTCCTGAATGCCAGTGTCTGCTGCTGTTCATTCAGCTAGCCTGGTGCAGCTCTCTATTCAGAGGGGCATGGCGACAGGCTACCTGTACACATTGGCCATTTTAAGGTGGCGAGGAGGCACTGAAGAAGTTCAATAACTGTGTTCAACTATATGGATTACTTTTTTTTTTTTCAAGACAGGGTTTCTCTGTATAGCCCTGGCTGTCCTGGAACTCACTCTGTAGACGAGGCTGGCCTTGAACTCAGAAATCTGCCTGCCTCTGCCTCTCAAGTGCTGGGATTAAAGGTGTGCCCCACCACTGCCTGGTTAATGGATTACTTTTTAAAGTATCACAGTGAATGGATTGATTAGTCTTTGTGATATTGTGTGTTTATCACATCAATGTTGTCTTATTATTTGGTTATGAAAATTTGTACATAAATATATATATTGATAGGCACATATAATGCACACTTACAGAATATTCACCCATTGAGAATATCAAATGAGGCTGAAAGGAACATGCTTATGTCCTCCTGCACTTGATCCACACTGGTTAAGTTTGTCTCTTAACATATCACATCTATTACATGTTTTTTGACTTTGAACTTTTTCTAAAATTCAGACAGACCATGCTTGACCTTATTTTCTCTTTGTATATTTTAATATTTAATATTTTATCTATAATCTCTATAATCTATCTCCATTGCATTAAGAATAATTTATTCTGGGCTATTTTTCTACCCACTACTTTTTTTTCCCTTCCTGCTAAAAGTAAAAATGTAAGTTTAGTTATTTTTAACTCATAGTCTTCTTCATTGTAGGAACCCTGTATAATGTTGTTACAAGCCTGTTATGTTTCTGCAATATTTAACCTTAACTGTCAACTGGATTCCTACAATCACCTGGGAAGTGAGTCTCAGTGAAGAATTGGGTTGGACTGAGAGCATGTCTGAGGAGGATTGTCTGAATGACGTCAATTGATGTAGGAAGACTCAGCCCACTATGGGCAACAGCATTCCCTGGGCAAAGGGCATTAACTGTATAAAAATGTGGAGATACTGAGCTGAGATCAAACAGGCAAGGACGTGAGCCCAGCACTCACTCAGTTCTCTGCTTTTGACTGTGGATGTAACTGCTTTAAGCTTCTATCACTCTGGCTTCCCTGTCATGACTTGTAATCAACACCCCACTCCCTGAATTGATTTTTATCAAAATATAAGTCACAGTTAAAAAATCACAGCAACAAAAATGAAACTGACATAATTACCTTTAGTAAGTCCCTTGTTTTTAAGTTTTTGAACTTAATTTGTATTCCTCTAACTGGAGCAAGAGAATTGCCATATGAGGTGTATGGAAGTTGCATAGGGGTGAGTTTCAAACTCCATTTTAAAGTAACCTTTTCTTCTCCTTCGTGGTCACGATGTCTTGATTCCCTGTGTGGTTTGAGAGTTTTCTTGTAATTGCTAACATCTCTTGAATCATTATTTGT
>JADRCD010121924.1:0-13103 GCA_019843815.1 Montemys delectorum
GTGTGTGTGTGTGTAATCTGCTGCTGCCATAAGAAGGAGGGATTTAATATTAGACAGGATCACCAATCCCCAAGAAAAAAGGAATGTGTCAGTATGATTTAGACGTGAAGGAGCTAGTCAACTCTGGTGGGGAAGACAGTTTTGGACAGTCTAGGGCCCTCACCATGAGAACTGTAGAGATTTAAGCAATAGAGGAGTATGTCTGGAGGTAATATATCTATATGGGATAAATCACAGAAGGTTACCAGAGATGACCCTGGGCTGTTCACATAGAGTAACCTACCTGATGTTGATGGCCTTGGCATTTACTTTGATGGAGCAAGGAGCCTCGAAGGGTTTGGGCTTTGAGAGTAATTGAGTCATCTTTGATGTACATTCTCATATGATCTGGAAAAGACTAAATTTGGTAGTGAATTGATGAGGACTAAGGAGAGACTATGCAGAGCAAAGCTGACACAAGGTTACCTGTGAGAAGTGATAGCATCACACCAAATGTCTGGGTCCACATGGCCACAACATAGGTGGATAGTAGCCTCATCCTGCATATTTTACAAGAAGTTCTCAGTGAACTTGAAGCACAAGGGCAAGAACCCTGAATATGGGCAACATTAAAGTTGTCACTCACTGCAAAGAAGAGATGTGCTACCAGAACAAGAGAAAGTACAAATCTGAATCCAATACTTGGAGTGCAAGGGCAGGGCTGCAGTTTGGGATAGAGACATCCCTTGGTACTTATATCTAGCCTTAGATTTCCCCTAGAGACCTTTTAAAGGCCTCTAGCTCTGCTTCTCATGTCATTGCCTCTGTTCTAGATAACATCTATGGAGAGCAACTTGAAGACCATAGAAGAGGAGAACAAGCTTATAGAACAGAGCAACGAGAGTCTGCTGAAGGAGCTGGCAGGGCTTAGCCAGGCTCTCATCTCCAGTCTTGCTGACATCCAGCTTCCACAGATGGTAAGACCAAGAGCAAGGCTCTGCTGCCCCATCATCTATCTCAGTGTCTTTGTTCCATTACCCTGTGGCTGAAGGGTCAACAGTCACCTAATCCTGATTCATTCTCATGCTCAGTGATTCTAACATCTGAGAACATGGTAGATACTCATATTCAGATAATTTAAGGCCAGTGACATTCCAAAAGGCCAGGACTTTAAGGATGAGGGCTTGCTTGAAGCTATTTTATAAAATATATATTTATAAAATATATGTATATATATACATATATATATATATTATATGAAAGCTAGATGCCAGAGCTCACTCACTGTAAATATGTTTCCAAACAGATGATTCTATACATCCCTCAGCATCATCTACTCAACTCATAAACTATAAGACTTCCAATCATCTCATTGTAATATTCAACTTCTTTTCACGGAACATAGATACATATGTGTGACCAAGGCATACTTATCCCTTATGCCTTATGCCTTATTGTAAGTATGCAGCTATTTAGAATTCACAAAAATGTTTATTCTATATTTTCACAACTATAAGTCAGTCTTTGGAGATGGAGATGCATTGCTGGGGGCTATATTGCTGATGCTGTTAATTTCTTCAGATTCTATATTCTTATACCACAATTGCTAGTTGACACATAAGAGGGCTTAAAGCAACAGAAATGCAATAAAGAATATAATTGAGTTACTCAAAATACTTCAATTCTCAATCCAACTTACTAACACAAAGTCTTTATCTTTCTCAGTCCTAAATGTTTTAGACATATCTCCTCTACCAAAAAAAAAAAAATCAATAACTTAACTTTGGCTAATGTCAAGGAGAATATTGTGTATTATCAACTTCCTTTTTCCTGTTTTTCTAGCTCATTCTTCAAAGGTATATTTCGTAGGACTTTCTTCTTTGTCAGTGCCACAGAAATGACTGACAACAAGATAATTGTACCTAACTACCATCCAAGGACCATCCAAGGTGCTGTAGCAGTGATTGTACGCCTGATGACATGAAAGCTCCCTAGTCACTGAACACTTAAGATTTCCCACTCTTAGTAGAGAAAGTCATAGCTCAGCTTCCATCATTGGGTCAAGATTCATACCTGGCATGAATCAGGAGGCTGTGGGACAATGAACTTCCTGATGTGGTCTATCTGCTCTGCTACCAGATTCTTTGTCCAGTAGCATGTTTGTATAAGAAACACATGCACAGCAGAGATATAAACTAAAAGGGAACAATCACAACTAGATAGTGTGCATAGTCCAGATCTGAACTGTGTTGGACATACAAAATCATCTGCAGATCGAGAAAGCTTACCTGCTTGCTAAACAGCAGTGATGATGGTCATTTTCTGTACACCTTAGCTGTTTACTCATTTTTAAGTCCTTCCTTCCACATCCTTTTTGGAGTAAATAAATCACTTACCATGGCTTTTCAAAAAGGTTGGAACATGGAGGCGTGGCAGGGGAATATTCCCTTGTGTCATGCATTTCCTGGCTCTTGTGCATACAATTTATATTCTACTAGTACGTACCCATTATAAAACATATCATAAGACTGGAGAGATAGTTCCACAATTAAGAGCACTGGCTGCCCTTCCAAAGGACCCAGGTTTAATTTCCAGCTCATGGCTGTTACTCCAGTTCTGGGATAGCTGACAACCTCTTCTGGCCTCCACAAGCACAGACATATATGCAGTGCACAGACATATATACAAAGCATCCATATGTCTTGTGTCTGTCTGTCTGTCTGTCTGCTTGTCTATATATCTGCCCATCTGTCCCAGTATCGTGGGATTTCCCCTTTAGTCCTAGCATTTGGGAGATAGAGAGGTGGGTAGATCTCTGGGAGTTAAAGAGCAGACTGGTCTACATATAGAGTTCCAGGCCAGCCAAGATTACAAAGTGAAACCCTGTCTCAAAAAAAAAAAAACAGAATAAATAAATTAACTAAGTAGACCATTGTATTAGGCAAAGAAGATGCCAAAATACCACCAAGGATAAAGTTGAAAAAGTCTTGCCCTTCTAACACTGATGTTCTCCCTAACGAAACGGAGAAGGCAAAGTGAACAGAGCTGCCATACCAGAAAAATCTCTATCACAACTATTAGTGGAAAACTGGTTTAAATCTGGTTACAATCCCTGCCATGCCAACGTAGGGCTGTAAAAGAAGCACTTGGCAAAAGCTCCTCCGTCCTCTGAGCATACTTTCCACAGTCAGCTGATTTTATACTGAACAAGTGCAAATGAGGCCCAGACTCTTCCCAAGACAGGACGTATAGTTTGGAGACCTCTAGCGCAGCGTTCGTTATGTGGCTCCAGACTGATCCCCAATACTATTCAACTGCATTCCATTAATGCCATGAATTAAGAGTGTACAGACAACCCCCAAGCACACTCACATTTTCCTGTCCTATCTCAAACTGCCACAGTCCTACAAACCCTCTTCTTCCTATGTATGTCAGTTGGCAACATTCGTCACTATCTCCTGGTCTTCCTTGGGGCAGCTGAACCTCTGTGATTGGTTTCCTTGTGCTTTGTCTCCATCAGGGGCCTATCAATGAGCAGAATTTTGAAGCATATGTAAATACTCTCACAGACATGTACAGCAATCTGGAACGGGACTATTCCCCAGAATGCAAAGCTCTACTGGAAAGCATCAAGCAGGCAGTGAAGGGCATCCATGTGTAGAACGACAGTATGCAGGAAACAGAGGTCACTACAGCCATGAACTCCCACAGATCTGCAGGGCTAATACCCCAGGAGCCTGGAGGCTGTCCCCTGTGTTTATAATTGCAACATTGCACTAATTGTTTCCCCAGATGACATAAAAAGGAAAGAAAAACTATGATAAACTCTTTGGATTAAAAGCAATGCAGTCAATTATTAGATCTTATTTACTTTCATATCTTTTTCTTTTCTTTCTTCATTGCACTCTTTATTTTGTAAAGTATATGTAAAATAAATGTGACATTTTATATTTTATTTATTACTAATCAAAGAGTTTTTTATCTTTTAACTGCATTTTGAAGTCTACCATATTTTTACAGGTGTGTTTATTAATTTATCATCTAATAGGATTTAAATAGAAATGCTGTTCTCAAATCACATATCTTTCTGGGTTTAAATGAGAAAAACAAAATAAAAGAAATGTGTGAAGGAAATCCCGATGTCAGGACAACACTATGGCCAAGCTTGGTTTCTACTGTGCAGTTCCATTTCTCTTTTACTGGTTTTGTTTTATAAATCGTTTTTTGGTAATGTGAGTTGTGAAGGATTATGAAGATAAATGGCGCCCACTAGTGGGAAATCCACACTCACAAAAGCACAGGATGTTAGCAAACAGCATACTCAGAACTTGATAGCAATAATTAAATAAAATAGTCAGCATAGTATTCCACATGGCTGCACGGGTTTAGTTAATATAAATTATTTGCTTGGACTGTTTAAAGCACACATTTTAAGTGAATCAGGTTTGCCTTTTTGTTTTTCAAGTCACACTGGCTAGTTGGCAACCCTTTCCCAAGATGAGAAATATGCTTCGATGTGACCAGCCAGGCTTTTCCTGCTACATGGTAGTACAATATACAAGTGACAATATTGGTGTAGATTTGTACTTACAAATACGGACACATGAAAATGGAAATTTTGTAGATACCATATCCCCCTGAAATAGCATTGATCTTACTGGGTTGACTGGAATAGAATGGAAAACAGAAGGCCTGAAAAAAAAAAAAAATGTTGTTCCATTCTGAGTGGTTACCTTGAATATTGGCAGCATTGGTCTTTGCTTCCCTAGGAAATAAGACAGTTTTCAATTTGAGAAAATTCTTGAACTACAAGTGACACAAAGTATGTTATACACACACATACAGACACACACACACAGACACATGCACATGCGCACACACACACACCAGCAAAATCCACACACATATATGCACTCACACTCGTCCACACATGAAATTCAACCTGCAATCTCAACTAGATCAGAGCTTAGAAGTTCCTGTAGTAAAGGCAATGTCTATTTCAGGGACTGTAAAGTAATTAAGCATTGTTTCAAAAGTTTTTTTATATTTATTTTTTTTAAGGAAAAGGTATAGACAACCAGCTAAACTGCCTTTTTGGTGTGCACATACATTTCATGTGCAGATGTGCCTCTATGTAAAAGTACACATGAACTTTAGTGTGAGCTTAATTTTCTGTGCTATAATAAAAGTGTTTATTTTTTATTAGCCTCATGAATATTTAGATTTAGTGTGATAGCATTCACAAGCTTGAATTCACTGTTACTACTGTTACTTGCTCAGATACATGAAAAGTGGTACAGCCACTCCACTCTCATGGAACCGTGGATATTGTTATGCATCAAGTGACACTTATCTTTGGCTTGGGGTTCGTTTGAACTCTTGAATCTTAGTTTAGTGAAAATGAGATGTCTGTTCTTAGGTAGGGAAGGTGTTTATTTAAAGCTCAATTTTAAAATAAGCAGCTACTGTGAGTAGTGTCTACTATAACTGGGACACAAAGTTTCCTATTAAAGTATGTCTTTGAACATTTTGCTACACAACACTTCAAAGAAGCACACACAAATGGGCTCACTTACTACAAAGACAGAAGTTTACTTTGCTAAATATTTTAACAAGTTTGTTATATATTTTATTTAAAGAGATCTCTTACAATCCTACTTATTTATTGCTATAATTTACATAGCTTCAGTTAATTTATTTGTGTTCATATAGTTTTATGAAGTGTATCTGTATTTATTTGCCTCCTTGATACTTATGTTTTATAACATGCACTGAATTATTTTCTTTTCAACTATGTTAATGATTGATACTGTAAATTGGGTATTTTGTAAACAAAAACAAAGGCAGTGATGTATGCATTTTTATTTGAAGTAGTTTGTTTGTATACTATTTCTCCAAATGATTAATATTTCTTACATCAATGCAACAAAATTGTGTTCAGTGCTGTACATTTGGTGTATGGTAAGAAATAAAAATTGATAATGAATGTTGCTGTGATATTTACTTTATCAAGACAGATGGTCACCATCCCTCCCTATGACCCACAGCTCCTGATACCGTAGAAGGCCGCCAACACAGAACAATTCCAGCTTAACACTTTTACCCTGGGTTGAGAGGATTCTTGGCCACTTGGTGGTTGGTTAACACCTTGGTGTAGAAAATATCTAAAATGGTGTGTGCCTTTGCCTTTGCTAGAACTAGAAATAATTTTGCCCAGATCTAATGAACATTGCTGGAGGTCCTGAATATAGCTTGTATTTATGCATGGTAAGTGCGGGAAAATGTAGATAGTTCTAGGCTACATGCTTTTGTTTTCTTATCTAAGTCATCAGTATTCTCTATTTTTGAGCTTCTAGCCACACTTACACAGCTCTTAAATATGATTGTCCCTCATAGGCAATGTAAAATTTACACAGTGAAATCAAATTAACTAAAGAGAAGTCTGGATTGAAGAGGGGGCTGGGCTTAAATTGGGTTTGCTTTCACAGAGCACCACATACTTTCAGTCACTAAGCTTACACAAAATGGTCATATGATGTGTTCTGGAAAAGTGATACAGAGCTGCTCAGCTAAAATCTTAGTTTCTACTTAATTTAGTATGTTTTACATCTTACCTTGGTTTTTACTGTCTATAAGAAAGTAATGTCTACAGTTCATGATACAAATTTGTCATAGAATTGTATCCATTCTACTGGAACTTCAGAAGAAATGATGAGCAAGATGCACCCTTTCCCATCACATATTTCTGATCAGGACACACTTCCTGAGGTCTTGAATTGAGTGGGGATGTGGGGCAAATGACAGGTATTATGCCACAAACTCCTGTGGAAACACCATAAGGTTTTGCTATCCAACTTCCATTTCCTGGAAAAGTGTGAGTTCCAGATTGGTCAAGACACTTTGGTAAAAGACATGGCGGGCAGAGGAACCATGAGTACAGAGTGTGAAGGGAAAACACCCATGAACAGCAAAGAAAGTCCAAAAGGAATCCAGATGACTGGAGGCAGAAAGTCCAGGAAAGTGGGTGGAGGATTCAGTGTAAAGTTCCAGGCCTCCTGGTTCAAATTCTCAGTAGCAGCCTTTGCTATGCAAAGGAAGGCTAAATCTCAAGGCTAGGTGGGATCCAATAGTAGAGTTTCTACATTACATTTCTGAAGCCTCCTCTTCCATGCCTGGCACCTTCCTTGATTTAACAAGCAGAGGGTGAAGATGATTTGTTGAGCAATACGAATATTTCTTGCAGTAAAGCAATGCAACTGTGTTCGGTATATTTCAACTGTAATAGGATGTGAAATCGATAAGAACGTTTTCTGTAGTCATTTTTTGTCTATTACCATTCCATCAAAAAGTAAAGTAAAATAAAATCATGATGCCATTAGAACTCTGACATGCTTCTGCTGGATCCAAAGTCCTGTATGAAAAGAGCAGGACAGATGAATTTAGAAATTTCCTTGTTCTAGCCATAAGGATTTCACTACTAATGTTTTCTATGTGTCTTTCCACACATTCCACCCACTTCATTGTGGCCTGCAAGTAGTGCCTTCTGTTTCCTTCAGCTATCCAGCAGGTGACATACAGTAAGCAGATTGAACTTGCTAATAACTGTCCACACTTGTCATTCGCAGTCAGAGAAGCTTTGTATACTCAGAAAACCCTTGGGCTTGTAGAGCCATGTTACCATATGCAATGATAATGGTGAAATGGCTGGTTCAGAGGTAAGAGTAGTGCCCAAGACAATAAAACTGGGCAAAAATGCACCCTAGATTCAACCCCATTTGTTTGAAAAGCTAATCAAGCAGCTTCCTGTGTATTAAGAAAAACCTACTAAAATGCATGGTTTTTACCATACACATTGTTCTACACTACCAGAAATAAAGAAGCCTAGGATACACTTTTGACCATCACCATTTTGACCAACAGGATCTTTTTAGGCTCCCAGAAGAACAGTTTCATCTGCAGGATATAAGCAGGAATGCTATGAAACCACTAAACTAGAACACTCCATGAGGGGAAAGGCAATTTGGGGATTAAGACTGCTGCGGGGTGGGGAGGCGGTAAGAGGCAGCAGGAAGAGCTTTACCAGTTTTCTGGGGACAGGAGGAAGGATGCATGAGCCAGAACAGCCTGGGAGAGCAGGAAATGAGATGCAGGCCATAGCAACCTGCAGGATAGCATGGGAACTTCCGAACTGGGGTAGGTTTTCAGAGTTAATGGGGAACTAGGTGCGCCTTGCTGAAGGCAGTTGACAGTTGCCAGTGAGCAAGGGAAGGAATAGCTTTCCTGACCAGCAGTAACCGACTTGATCAGGTTTCTAAGGGATGCTGAGTTGAGGTTTCTGTTAATCTGATAGTAATCCTTCTCTTTAGTCAGAGGCTAATAGCTGAGCTCCAGCTGTCATTAAGTCATTTGCTTTTCACCACTGTGACCCTGAAACAAAAGTAACTTCTATAGGCTGTGGCAAAGCAGAAAAATCCTTGCCAGGGAGGAGAGAATGGGGAGATAAAAGAAAGGACCAACATTGATATAGCTACAGGAATACACCCCAATGACAAAGTCCTTCGAACTAGGCCCTGCCTCCTACCTTCTACCACTTCTCAGTAATGACATTGTAGTGAAAATCCATGGAGGGACTAATCCGTTTGTTAGGGCAGAGCCCTCATCATCTTCCTGTCTCTGGGAATGCCTCTACTGGCACCACTAATCTCTGTATGTCTATTATCCCAACTGAATGAACAGTCAACATGGACCATCACCTACCACCTGGTATTAAGTGTGCTCCTGAATTTACTGTCATGGGCTCCAAAGCCACATTGTAAGTGAAATTATTACTGTTTTCTAAGAAACTGGAATTGGGAAGAAGAAGAGCCTGCTGATGCCCTCCCACCCCAGGTATATGTACCAGGGTCAGGATTCAGCTCAGCTCTGAACTGAATATGAGTCTGTGGCCTGAAAGATGTTTCTTGCCAGCAGATAACCCCTCTCTGGAAGTCCAGCTTCCTAGCCTGCCTTGGTTCATGAAGTAAGAGATAATCATTTACTCAACACTTTTGGACAAGGATCTGAAAGAATCTTTTCTGTCATGTTAAGAGCACACCATTCTGAACATTTTTCTTATAAAAGCTTTTACATAAAAATATGCTGTCTTCAACAGTGTTGTTACACATATGAACTCAGACCGTGTCAGCATGCACAAGACCTGTACAGGTTCAGACCACACAGAAGCACAGTACTGAGAGGGAAGTGGACACAATGTCCGGTCCCTAGCCAAGAGACTATTTGCAATTCAGACCTAGAGGGAAACGAGTTTTCTCCACTGCAGTGATACTAGGTATATCATGCCCAGGGCAGAGTAGTGTCATGGCCTCACGCAGTTAGACAACACACAATGGACTCCATGGCTTTTGTTGCTCTTGTTTCATTTGATTTTGCTTTGGTATTTTTGTCATATTATGGTTTTGTTTGTTTGATTTTTTCTGTGTTTTGTTTTATTTTCATTATTAGCAAGAAAGAATATGAAGTTGGATAGGTAGGAGGTAGTGAAGATCTGGGAGGAGATGAAGGAGGGGAAAATATGAAAATATATATTTCATATGTTATATATATATTTCATATATATTATATGAAAAGCCACTAAAACTAAAAATGTTTGCTCATGTATTGGACATTTGTAAAACTTTCACTCGAAATTTCCCCTATCTCTATAACTGATTTTCTGTGTTTGGAACTAAAAATTTTAAAATATGAATTGTAAAAACCAAAAACAATCATAAAAAATGTAAATAACTTTGTTTTGGTTTGGGTTTGGGTTTTTTTGTCATTGGCTATTTTGTGTGTATGTGGCAGTTTTAGATAGGCACTTGATTGGTTCAAATGCACTTACCACTGATGTTTACCAGCTATAAAATATTGTGTACTGTAAAGTACACTTTCCACTGATGATCACTAACTATGAAATATTCTAACTGTAAACAGGAAGGCGTACCCTGCTCTTATGGAATGTCTGTGTCTCTGGTAGAATTTTATATTTCAGTATGTATTGTCATAGGTAATCATTTTACTTTTTGACAGACTGCTTTCTTTAATTTTATATGAAAACTTTGTAATTGTGAGGTATATAGTCTAAAATGTATGTGGCACTTTAGGGCTATGCGACTAATAATGCTTTTAGAAGACCAGTGTCATAAAAGAACTGAGGACCAGGGAAGTGACATTCCTTAGCCATCATTGTGGTCCACAGCTTACTGTCGTTGTAGACAAGCAGTGTACACAAGCTCAGTCCTATTAGCATGGCCTCAGTCTTCAAGGAAATTTTGTCCAGGAAGAAAATACTTGTAGGTATGTTAACATGCATCATACATTGTATATACTGAGAAAATGCAAAGTGCTTTATATACATTACTTAAATCCCACAAAATTCTATTAACTATGTATGAACTATGATAAGTATGGCATATCTTATGGGATTGTTCCTCCCCAGCTCCAGCCCATGGGGTTGTGCCCCTCATCTGGCCTCCCTACTCTCCAAGTGGGTTCCTCTCAACCCACTCCTCAGAGCTCCCTCCTTGTCCCAGCAATAGCTGGAAGTACTATATGTTGACGAGCAGGACAGGTTGAAATAAAAATGTTTACATGCATCGAGTTGAATACAGTTTCATTTTAGTGTTACTTTATCTTTTTGTTTTTATAAGTTTCTAACATTCAGTGTGACTTCTAGAAAAATAAAGTCACCTGACTCTCAGTATTGTCAACAGGGTTCTGGTCCATTTCTTCTGCACAACGTTGTTCAAAAAACGAAGATGAAAAAATAGGGAAGTAAAGAATGAAGCAGCCCCAGTGTAGGGGGATGACAGGGCCAGGAAGCAGGAGAACATGAGCAGGGGGAGGGAATAGGTTTGTTTGTTTGTTTGTTTTTAACTTTTATTGCATTATGATGAGAAAAGTTACATGATTTCAATTTATCTGAATTTGTTAACATTTAAAAACATATTTTAAGTAAATAGAATTAAATCACATTCTTCTTTCCCTTTTGTACCCCAGCTCCTCCCAGAGACCCCCCTTCAATACCTACATTATCTTTTTTGTCATATTCCTTAAAACTTATAAAATAATATAACAACAAAAATAAGTATTATAAAACTTGTATGATATAAAACAACAATCAATTTAAGTCTTATGTAGATGCTTGTCTACAGCAATAGTGAAAATACATTTTTCTCAATATAAATTTTAAGTAACTCCAAACATATTAACTGTATATTTCAAAATAATACATCAATACTAGTATTTTCTTAAATGAACATAAATATATAAAGTCTTTTTGTTTGTTTGTTTTGTATTTAGTAGAGTTTAAAATCTTGGCTCTTACTGTGGTACAAGCCCAAAATAAGAACAATTTTTAGACATTGGATTTCATTGTAATAAGGCTGTACTTCAATGACCCTCACATCACCAAAGGATGTTATCTCTATCATAGCTAAGGTAAGAGTTGATAGTTCTGCTGCAACAAGAAATGAATTGTAGTAAGATTTTTGGATACAGACGTCCTATTATGGTCAAAGCTATTTGACTTGAGTGAGTGACTTTATTCTCAGCCCACAGAGAACAGGTTACATCCATTTAAGAAATGGTATAGGTATTAAGATGATCTATCCATAAAGTCATTCACCAACTGTTTCAATGAACAAGGGTTCTGCTTGGAGGGTGGCATAGATATTAGGTGAGGGTAAGAATTTGGTTCATTAGCTGTGATAATTTGGAAAAGAATTCATCTCAGAGAAAGAGTAACTTATAAAGTCCTCTTCTTCAAGCTTGATACAAGAGTTACAAACGTCAAGGAAAGCATTCAGTCTCACTCTGTTGTTCTCTTACAAACCTCCTCCCAATTTAATTGTCTACATTTCTTTTGGGTATATAAATACTTTTAAAATGTGTAAGCTGTTCTGGAAACCATGGTATAGTGTAAAAACATGAAATAAATAATACTACTAATAGAGAGGCTGAGATAGGAGAAGCAAGATCTCAAGACCATTATGTTGTACACAGCAAGACACTGTCACAAACAAACAAGCTGAAAGTGTATATGGATTGTACAATATTGGACCTATTTCTCCAATTACCAAAATAGAGAGACCATTGCATGACAATCAACAGATTTCTAATTCCTCATATTACTGGATTTCAATCGATTAGGATATGTTAGTAATATTGATTTTCATATTAAGATATTAAGAAAAAGTAATTGTTACTTCCTGTTGTTTTTGTTGTAAGATGTGGAATTAGGTTTGTGTGGATTTGTTGAAAGATTACTTTCTTGCTTCTTCTAGGGTGTCGTTTTCCTCATTTTGTTGATGCTTTCCATCTATTATCCTTTGTAGGGCTGGATTTGTGGAAAGATATTGTGTAAATTTTGTTTGTCATGGAATATCTTGTTTTCTCCATCTATGGTAAATGAGATTTTTGATGGGTATAGTTGCCTGGGCTGGCATTTGTGTTCTTGTAGGATCTGTATGACATCTGCCCAGGATCTTCTAGCTTTCATAGTCTCTGGTGAGACGTCTGGTGTAATTCTGATAGGCCTGCCTATATATTCTATTTGACCTTTTTTCTTTACTGTTTTTAAAATTCTTTCTTTATTTAATGCATTTGGTGTTTTTATTATTATGTGACAGGAGGAATTTTTCTGGTCCAGTCTATTTGGAGTTCTGTAGGCTTCTTGTATGTTCATGGGCATCTCTTTCTTTAGATTAGGGAAGTTTTCTTCTATAATTTTGTTGAAGATATTTACTGGCCCATAACATTGGGAATCTTCACTCTCTTCTATACCTATTATCCTTAGGTTTGGTCTTCTCATTGAGTCCTGGATTTCCCTGATGTTTTGGGTTAGGAGCTTTTAGCTTTTTGCATTTTCTTTGACTGTTGTGTCAAGGTGTTTTCTGTCTCTGAGCTTTTCACTTCTATCTCTTGTATTCTGTTGGTAATGTTTGTATCTATGACTCCTGATTTCTTTCCTAGGTTTTGTATCTCCAGGGTTTTCTCTCTTTCTGATTTCTTTATTGTTTCTATTTCCATTTTTAGATTCTGGATGATTTTGCTCATTTCCTTCACCTGTTTGATTGTGTTTTCCT
>JADRCD010121931.1:0-16318 GCA_019843815.1 Montemys delectorum
TATCAACGCCATCTGCTGGCTATCACCGCTCACTGCGGCTTCTTACAATGGGTGAGTGTTTTGCTGATGTCCTGACAGTCTGAGTGAGGCTGAATTCAGAAGGAATGGACTCATTAACTTGGAAGAGGACAGACATCTTAAGAGAGTGTAGCGCGTAGGATGTATAGTAGTTACTGATAAGTATACAAGACCCAAATAGAGCAAGTTCCACAGAATGGCCATGTGGGCTACAAACAGGAAAGCCACAGAGATGGGTCTGCCAAACCCATCAGTGCTCATATCACGACACCACAGGCCCCAGTACTGAACATGGAATTGTAGAAAATAATAGCTACCCCGATGGGCTTTGGTTGGTGTCGTTCCCATCCCTTGTTTCCATGTTCCTGTTTCTACTGCTTGAATGGGAATATTTCCTCAGTGCCAATGGATTTTAGAAGCTTTGCTTTTCCTGTTTTATTTTATACAGAATCACAGCTAAGAGGCTGCCTCCAGTCTCAGTAGAGACTCTGGACTTTGAACAATGTAGGAACAGTTACGATTATGTGGACTTGAAACTGGGCTGAGTGTACTTTGCATTTGGAGGCAGAGATAGAATGGTATACTTTACATCTGAAGGCTCCTCCTCGGGCTTCTATTTTTAAATGCTCCCTTGCTGACACTGCCATTTTCTTTCAGAGAGTGAGAAACTTCCATGAAATCACGCTTAAAACTCTAAGCATGTCATTGGGGAGCCAGTCTTTGAAGATGATACCTGGACCCTGCTTCCTGTCATTCTGTGCTTTCTGATCCACTGTGGTAGGAAGGGCTGCAATCCCACATTCCCAATCCCCAAAACTGAGTTGAATGGCTCCACTTGGTCTCTAAGCTGAAAATGTGTAAAATGTAAACAGGGAAATTATTCTCTCCCCGCCCCTCTCTCAAAGTTTTCAAAATTACATATACATAGGATTTTATCTTAGACTGCTTTTTTTTTTTTTTTTTTTTTTAAGATGAAAGGAATCAGGGATGCTAGAGAGGTGAGGCTGGAGTGGATGGGTGGGTAGAGGCAAAGGGGAGGGGAGTGGGGTGGAGAGACTCGTGGAGGGGGGACCAGGAAGGGGGATAACATTTGAAATGTAAATAAATAAAATATTGAATAAAAAATATTTCTTCTAAATAAAATAAAGATGAAAGGAACCCAATATAATGACTTTCACATTTTACTATCAAATTATTTACAATTAAATGCTGCAAGGAAGCTTGTTTTGTTGCGAGTTGCTCTGTTGCTATGTAGGCAAATGCTAAATTCTGAACCCCAAGATCTAGTTGCCATCCAGACATTCTCATGGACACCACCCTTTGTTGTGTGAGCCTTGTTCCCCTATTTAAAACTGCCTGTGATTAGGCAGTAGAGAGAAGAAGGCAGGGGCACGACAATCAAAGGAGGGGTCTCAGAAGAGACCACAGGAAAGGAGAGAGAAATGAGATAGAGGAGGGGGCCACCGTGAGGCAGGAGGGATCATGAGCGTGTGGCCAGGAAGAGTGTACCCTGAGGACAGGCTGATGACTCAAAAGCAGCCCGGTAGCGACTCAACCAGCAAATAACAAGGGGCGTATGGTTTGGATAAAGTTGAGAATAGCATAGAACCTGTCTAATCTGGGTTTACAGCTTGTAAATAAAATACCAGGTTTCTATGTCTTTTATGCAGGCTACCTAGATTAAAGAATTTATTTACACTTATTTAGAATGTGAACACATGCATAAGCTGGCTTTGCTGTAGGGAGTTTCTGGTTAGAAGTTTGTCAAATTTAAACACTAGGTGATATGAATCACTTCTTTGAACTTTTAGAATCAAGAGAACCCTGAAAGTCATGATTAAACTAATTGTTCCTCTCTATAGAGGGTATTTGGATAACATAGAAGAGCTCTATGCATGATTATAAAAATAAAATTGAAGATTATTATTTTAACTCATGGTAAAGAAAGAGATCAGAATGAATTTTCAGGACATTTTGGGGAGTAGGGCCAATAAATTGATGACAAAGTAGGGGACACACCACAGGGCAGATTACAGGGTTACCTAGCAGTCACCTGATGCTCCGTGGGTAATGAACTTTATAATTCCCAAGAGAAGTTAGTTGTCCTGGAGTGTAGGACAATGATAAGACCGAAAGATGACTCCACATGAGCAGGACCCCTACACAGAATCCAGCACTGTGGAGAAAGGCTTCCGGGATGCCAGTTAGGGGAATCAGCAAGCACGCTTCCTGCGGAGAAGCTCTCTGCACTTGATCCCTCTTGGAAGCCTGTCATGGTGTTACGGCTGGGAGCTACTCCAAATGTCTTGTCTGAGCTTGCCCCGTATGAAAATCAAAGGACCTTACACTCACTTATCCCTAGGAATCCACCCTTCTGCTGAGTCAGTGTGTATCTGCCTGGAGATCCAGTTTGGCCCTGAAGAAGAGAGCCTTTGGGAATAGGGGTTGATGTTAGTTCCTTGTACTCACAGGCTAGTGGTATGCGAAGCATGGAGGAACAAACGGTCCTTCCTTTTTTGACTGGTGGCTTGGAAAGCCAGCTGCAAGATGCCAGAAGGAACAGCAGTTACACACAACATGAAGGGAACTGGGTCTTGGGACACAATAGAGTGGGTGGTAGGTTGCACGGAGCCTGCCTTTGCCGGTCCCCCAACATGGATAGATACATCCTGTGGAACTTCCCTGCTCTCCAAAGGGGTTGTAAGGACTGGCACTGATGCTCCGTATCAGTTACTCTTCTGTTGCTGGGATTAATCCCCATGACCAAAGGTTTCCAAATAACTTATAGAGGGAAGAGTTTGCTTGCACTGTTCCAGAGGGGTAAGAGTCCATCACGGTGAGAAGATGTGGTCACCAAGCAAGAGGCTTGGTTGCTGGAGCAGGGAGTTAAAACACATCTCACGCCGGGTGGTGGTGGCGCATGCCTTTAATCCCAGCACTTGGGAGGCAGAGGCAGGCGGATTTCTGAGTTTGAGGCCAGCCTGGTCTACAGAGTGAGTTCCAGGATAGCCAGGGCTACACAGAGAAGCCCTGTCTTGAAAAACCAAACAAAACCAAACAAAACAAAACAGCAACAACAAAAAAACAACACATCCCAACCACCAGCACAAAGCAGAACAGTGAACTAAACATGGGATAAAGCTACTTACTCCCAAAACTCACCGCCAATGACACACATCTCTGGCAAGGCCAGACTTCATAAACCTTCCATACCATGCCACCAACCGAGAACCAAAACACCTCACAGACCTAAGCTTGGCTCTCTAAGTCGATCTACATCAGTCATTTCCAACCTTCTTACTGCTGCGAAGTTACTCATTTTGTAGTAACTCCAAATCATAAAATTATTTCCTTCCTACCTCAGAACTGTAATTTTCTACTGTTACGAATCGAAATGTAAATATCTGATTGTAGGATATCTGATATGCAGCCCCTGTGAGGGTCATGACGCACAGGTTGAAATCTAAATAATTTCAAGTCGACAAGTAAGATTAGCCATCACAATTCTGCTGCTGGTTAACTTAATACCCAAGAAAATTAATTTTAAAACAAAATGCCCCAGCTCCCATAAGCTCATGGTCACCTCATAAGAGAAAGGACTGACTCATTACAATTTCAAATGTCGCACAATGCTCTTTATACCCCCAATCCCACTCATCTCCATCCCTTCATACTGGCCACACCAAAAAAAAAAAAAAAAAAAGTAAAAAGTAAAAATAAATAAATAAATAAAAAATTCATAGTCAATAAAGATTTAAAAAACCCAGCAAAGTATGAACTTTTAGTAAATTTGATGCAATTTAGAGCACATATATGAATCAGGATTGTTGGGTGAATAATGAGCTCTTTATCTTCACTTTTCAAGAATAGATTTGGGGGGGGGAGGATTTTCTCTCCAGTGACTGACTAAGGTGGGACCAGCCAGGAGGGCATAGTCCTCAGAAGCTGCAGAGCAGCTGGGACTGGGTCC
The DNA here is from genome assembly GCA_019843815.1 of Montemys delectorum. NCBI lineage: Eukaryota > Metazoa > Chordata > Mammalia > Rodentia > Muridae > Montemys > Montemys delectorum. Next base: position 3,989 of record JADRCD010121931.1, read on the forward strand.
TTCCTGCCTCCATCTGCACCCAGGAGAAGGGGCTGTTTCTCAGCCCTCTGTGCACAGGTCTTACCAGGAGAGAGCGGGTGTCCCAGGAGTGCTGACACAGGCTTATAGACCCACAGGAGGAACAAGCTCCAACCAGAGACAGCTAGAACATCTAACACCAGAGATTAATAGATGGACAAAGGCAAACTCAAGAATCTTACCAACCGAAACCAAGAGTACATGACATAATCAGAACCCAGTACTCCCACCACAGCAAGTCCTGGATACCCCAACACTCCAGAAAAGCAAGATTCAGATTTAAAATCATATCTCATGATGCTGATAAAGGATTTTAAGAAGGACATAAATAACTCTCTTAAAGAAATACAGGAGAATGTAGGTAAACAGGAACAAGCCCTTAAAGAGGAAACATAAAAATCCCTAAAAGAACTACAGTAAAACACGATATGATCAAACAGACGAAGGAAATGAACAAAACTGTCCAAGATATAAAAATGGATATAGAAACAAGAAAGAAATCACAAACAGAGACAACTTTGGATGGAGAAAATCTAGGAAAGAGATTAGGAGTCATAGGTGCAAGCATCATCAACAGAATACAAAAGATAGAAGAGAGAATCTCAGGTGCAGAATATACCATAGAAAACAATGACACAACAATCAAAGAAAATGCAAAATGCAAAAAGATCCTAATCCAAAACCTCCAGGAAATCTAGGATGAAATGAGAAGACCAAACCTAAGGATAATAGGTATAGAAGAGAGTGAAGATTTCCACTTAAAGGGCCAGTAAATATCTTCAACAAAATTATAGAAGAAAACTTCACTAATCTAAAAAAAGAGATGCCCAGGAACATACAAGAAGCCTACAGAACTCCAAATAGTTTGGACTAGAAAAGAAATTCCTCCTGTCATATAACAATCAAAACATCAAATGCAGAAAACAAAGAATTTTAAAAGCAGTAAGGGGAAAAGATCAACTAACATATAAAGGCAGACCTATTGAATTAATAAAATGAAAAATAGAGTTCTAGAAATGTAGAAATAAAGTTTCTCAGTAAAATAAGGGGACCATGTTCTAGCTCCTGTAAGCAGCAAGCAATGTTGAAACAGAGTTATACAGTAACAAGCAGCAGCTTCAGACACTGAAAAGTTGTGTTCCAGAGATAGCCAAGGATATGTTATAAAAACAAAGTTCTGGTGGTCAAAATATTGAATCAGAATGACCAGGCTAAGACCAGCCAAAACAAAAATAATTGATGATCGCAATGACGTTAAGGTCCATGAAAACAAGATTAGCAATTTTTGAAATAACCTCCCAACCTCTCTCTGTGATGAATTTTAAAAGATCACAAGCTGTCATCCTGACCTTGGTGATGACAATTCCCCCTACCACCTAATTACTCAGCCCCTTCCCAGGGACTTTTCAAGGCCAGGTGCAGAGTTGGATAGGGAAGTTGGCTGACTAAGCCAAGAACAGCCCCCTAAGCAAGCCAACCAATGCCTGGTGAGATCTTTTATCCTTTGTTCCACCAACCAAAGTAAGCCAGCTAGCCCTGTTGCAGAAATCTGCCCTCTGTAAAATATAAAAGATGTGTGCTTTCTGAGTTCAGGGTTGCCCCCCCCCCCATGAGGGTGGGCAACCCCACATACATGGATCAATGAACCTCATGTTATTGCAACGATCTATTGTCAATCTGTGTTCTCTGGGTTGAGCCAAGTTTCTACACTATCAGAATTGCACCACACTTCTCACCAGAGACTATGAAAGCCAGAAGATCTTGGGCAGATGTCATACAGACCTAAGAGAACACAAATGCCAGCCCAAACTACTATACCCAGCAAAACTCTCAATTACCAGAAGTGGAGAAATCAAGGTATTCCATAACAAAACCAATTTACACAATATCTTTCCACAAATCCAGCCCTTCAAAGGATAATAAATGGAAAATTCCAACACAAGGAGAGAGACTACACCTGAGAAAAAGCAAAAAAGTAATCTTTCAACAAAACTAAAAGAAGATAGTCATGTGAACAGAATTCTACCACTAACAACAAAAATAACAGGAAGCAGCAATCACTTTTCCTTAATATCTCTTAATATCAATGGACTCAATTCCCCAATAAAAAGACACAGATTAACAGACTGGTTACATAAAGAGAACCCAACATTTTCCTGCATACAGGAAACACACCTAAGTGACAAAGACAGATACTACCTCAGAGTAAAAGGCTGGAAAACAATTTTCCAAGCAAATGGTCCTAAGAACCAAGCTGGAGTAGCCATTATAATATCGAATAAAATCAACTTTCAAACTAAAGTAATCAAAAAAGATAATAAGGGTTACTTCATACTCATCAAAGGTAAAATCTACCAAGATGAATTCTCAATTCTGACGATCTATGCTCCAAATGCAAGGGCATCCACATTCATAAAAGAAACTTTACTAAAGCCCATAGCACACATTGCACGGCACACAATAATAGTGGGAGACTTCAACACCCAATTGTCACCAATGGACAGATCATGGAAACAGAAACTAAACAGAGACATAGTTAAACTAATGAAAGTTTTGAAACAAATGGATTTAACAGATAATTATAGAACATTTTATCCTAAAAGCAAAAGGATATACCTTCTTCTCAGCATCTCATGGCACCTTCTCCAAAATTGACCATATAATCGGTCACAAAACAGCCCTCAACAGATACAAGAAGATTGAAATAATTCCTTGTATCCTATCAGATCACCACAAACTAAGACTGATACTCAATAACAACATAAACAATAGAAAGCCCACATACACATGGAAGCTGAACAACACTCTACTCAATGATAACTTGGTCAAGGAAGAAATAAAGAAATTAAAGACTTTTTATAGTTTAATGAAAAGGAAGCCACAACATACCCAATCTTATGAAAGCAGTTCTAAGAGGAAAACTCATAGCTCTGAATACCTCCAAAATGAAACTAGAAAAAGCACACACCAGCAGCTTGACAGCACATCTGAAAGCTCTAGAACAAAAAGAAGCAAATACAACCAAGAGGAGTCAATGGCAGGAAATAATCAACCTCAGGGCTGAAATCAACCAAGTGCAAATAATAATAATAATGATGATAATAATAATAATAATAATAATAATAATAATGAAAACTATACAAAGAATCAGCCAAACCAGGAGCTGGTTCTTTGAGAAAATCAACAAAATAGATAAACCCTTAGCCCGACTAACTAAAGGGCACAGAGATATTATCCTAATTAACAAGATCAGAAATGAAAAGGGAGACATAACAACAGACACTGAGGAAATCCAAAAAATCATGAAAGCCTACGACAAAAGCTTATACTCAACAAAACTGGAAAACATGGATGAAATGGACAATTTTCTAGACAAATACTAGGTACCAAAGTTAAATCAAGATCAGATAAATGATCTAAAGAGCCCTATATCCTCTAAAGAAATAGAAACAATCATTAATAGTCTCCCAACCAATAAAAGCCCAGGACCAGATGGGTTTAGTGCAGAGTTCTATCAGACCTTCAAAGAAGACCTAATACTAATACCCCTCAAACTATTCCACAAAATATAAACAGAAGGTACTCTACTCATTCAGTTGTATGAAGCCACAGTTTCTCCGATTACCTAAACCACACAAAGACCCAACAAAGAAAAAGAACTTCAGACCAATTTCCCTTATTAATATCAATGCAAAAATACTCAATAAAATTCTCAAAAACTGAATCCAAGACTACAGCAAAACAATCATCCATCATGATCAAGTAGGCTTCATCCCAGGGATGCAGGGATGGTTCAATATATGGAAATCTATCAACGTAATCCACTATATAAACAAACTCAAAGAAAAAAACCACATGATCATTTCATTAGATGCTGAGAAAGTAATTGACAGAATCCATCATCCCTTCATGATAAAAGTCTTAGAAAGATCAGGAATTCAAAGCCTACAACTAAACATACTAAAAGCAATATACAGCAAACCAGTATAACATCAAACTAAATGGAGAGAAACTTGAAGCAATCCCACTAAAATCAGGGCTAGGCAAGGCTGTCCACTCTCTCCCTACCTATTCAATATAGTACTCAAAGTCCTAGCCAGAGCAATTACACAACAAAAGGACGTCAAAGGGATACAAATTGGAAAGGAAGAAATCAAAATATCACTATTTGCAGATCATATGATAGTATACTTAAGTGAGTCCAAAAATTCCAGGAGAGAACTCCTAAACCTGATAAACAACTTCAGCAAAGTGGCTGGGAACAAAATTAACTTAAACAAATCAGTGACCTTCCTCTACTCAAAGGATAAACAGGCTGAGAAAGAAATTAGGGAAACAACACCTTTCACAATAGTCACAAATAATATAAAATATCTTGGTGTGACTCTAACTAAGCAAGTGAAAGATCTGTATGACAAAAACTTCAAGTCTCTGAAGAAAAAAATCGAAAAAGATCTCAGAAGATAAAGTTCTCCCATACTCATGGTTTGGTAGGATTAATATAGTAAAACTGGCCATCCTGCCAAAAGCAATCTATAGATTCAATGCAATCCCCATCAAAATTCCAACTCAATTCTTAACTTAGAAAGAGCAATTTGCGGGCTGGAGAGGTGGCTCAGCGGTTAAGAGCACTGTCTGCTCTTCCGAAGGTCCTGAGTTCAAATCCCAGCAACCACATGGTGGCTCACAACCATCTGTAACAAGATCTGGTGCTCTCTTCTGGAGTGTCTGAAGACAGCTACAGTGTACTTACATATACAAAATAAATAAATCTAAAAAAAAAAAAAAAAAAGAAAGAGCAATTTGCAAATTCATCTGAAATAACAAAAAACCTAGGATAGGGAAAACTATTCTCAACAATAAAAGAACCTCTGGTGGAATCACCATCCTAGACCTTAACCTGTACTGCAGAGCAATTGTGATAAAAACTGCATGGTATTGGTACAGTGGTAGGCAGGTGGATCAGTGGAATAGAATTGAAGACCCAGAAATGAACCCACACACCTATGGTCTCTTAATCTTTGACAAAGGAGCAAAAACCATTCAGTGGAAAAGACAGCATTTTCAACAACCAGTGCTGGCTCAATTGGAGATTAGCATGTAGAAGAATGCAAATCAGTCCATTCTTATTGTACAAAGCTCAAGTCCAAGTGGATCAAGGACCTCACATAAAAGCAGATACACTGCAACTAATAGAAAAGAAAGTGGGAAGAGCCCTGAGCACATGGGCACAGGGGAAAATTTCCTGAGCAGAACAGCAATAGCTTATGCTCTAAAATCAAGAATTGACAAGTTGGACCTTATCAAATTACAAAGCTTCTGTAAGGCAAAGGACAAAACATATATGGCAGAGGTTGGTCTTGTTGGACGTCAGTGGGAAGAGAGGCCTTTGGTCTTGAGGGTGTTTGATGTCCCAGTGTAGGGAAATGCCAGGGAGGGAAGAGAGGAGAGGGTGGATGAGTAGGTAGGGGAGCATACTCATAGAGGAAGGGGGAAGGAGTATGGAATAGTGGGTTTCTGAGGGGGGACCTGGAAAGGGGAAAACATTTGAAATGTAAATAAAGAAAATATCCAATTAAAAAAAAAAGACACAGAGAAGTCAGTAGGTATCTATTGGAAAGTAATTCTGCCTGGTCTCTTACATTTTTTTCTTTAAAATTTTTACTTTTTGAAGTTTTATTTCTTTTTATTTTTCTTTTTTTTGTGTGTGTGTGTGTCTACTTTATTCTCTGTATTATTTATTTTCCTCTTTGTGTTCCTTTTTAAAATCAGTTTTTTGAGAATTTTGTATGTGTTATGTTCAGACTCACCAGTCCCCTATTTCTTCTCATATCCATTCCTCTTTCCTTACCTATACAACTTTGTGACCTAAAAATAACAAAACAAACCAAAACAAGCAAAACAATTCTCAAGATCAATTTGTACTGCCAAAATAAACTTGGATGTGTTGTCTTCGGGGAAAAAAAATGTGATTTCATGTGCTTTTCCTTGAATTATATGCAAGAAAGTTCCAAACTGTAGGGATTGATTCAGAGAAAAAAAATGTAGGCATACCTGAAACTTTACAGAATTATTATGTGTTATATATATTATTCTAAGTAGATTATTTATTAATTATCAAATTTTATATTTTATTCATTATCTTTCCATTTGGAAAAAGAAGAGTTCACATGTACTTAATTCATTTTTGTTTGCTTTGTTTTGTTGGGAGACGAAACCCTCACGAATATTGAGTAAGTCCACTGTCTGAGCTATGCCCCTAGAAGGAACTGTGTCTGGGTGGATACAGTCCATCACAACCATGGTGGCTAGTACAGTAAGTGTGCCCATAGCAGTGGTCGCTTACTGTTCAGCTTGTCACATCTCAGCAGATCACCAGCAGGGAGCTTAGGCCACATGCAGAAATAGCCTACTGCCTCGAAGCTCCACCTCTCTGGCCCTATATATGCCACCCAGACTCATTTCAAAAATCCACAACCTCAGAAAGCAGTGCCACCATCACCTGGGGACCAAGAGTTCAAACACATTATCCTGTGGGGCACATTTCACACTGAAACCATACATTTTCCCATTATAGTCAGAATCTGTGAATCATAAATCAAATATCTAAATACAAAACCTGACACTACAAAAGGGCAACGGAGGGAAAGCTCTGTAAGCATTGGTGCCGGTGATGCTGCTTTAGATACGATTTCAAAATACTGCCAACAAAATTAGATGAAAAGGGACCACAAGAAATCCAACGACTTCTGCTCTATAGAAAAGGAAATGGCCAGGGCAGTGCAGAGACGGCGGAACAATCACAAAGGTTGCAAACTGTTCAAAAAGGGATATATAAAATCAGAATATAAAGTGGAAAATAATCTCAAAAGCAAGAGTTGAAATATCAGATTTTAAAATAAATGGGTGGTATGAATATATGTCTCTTTAAGAGATATTTACAAGCAGCAAGTATATAAAAATGATCAACATCATTAATCACTAAAGAATATACATCAAAGCCACTGAGAGATAGTATCTGGCTCCACTTATAATATTTGTAAAAAGTATTAGCAAAAATAAATAAATAAACAGAGAAAGGGAAACACGTCCTGTGAGAAAAATAAAAATCAATGAATATACACAGTGGGAAGTCAGCACAGAGGTATCTCAAGAAACTACACTTTAAGCAAGTAGTGGCTCAGTGAGAAGGCACTGGCCACTCAAGCCTGGTGACTGAATTCCAGCCCAGGAACCCATGAAAAAGTGGAAGGAAAAAATAAACTATTATTTGACTTTTTCTTTCTGTACGTTATTTTTTCCTTGCACTGACATTTTTATAGATGTTGAGGACCTCATCGGACAAATTTAAAAGTCAAAGTCAACATATTTTTTTAAAGATCTTTAAAATGATGCTTCTGTCTAGTAGGCCGACAAACATGCATTGATATCATGAACTTTTGTGATGCGTGTATTAATAAATAGAGCAATTACAAAAAATGAGTCACAGGAAGTCAGACTCTTCATACTATTTCTTCTTTGGTGGCCAACTTTATACCTTTGACGTCCTTTTAACAACGCATTCAGGTGAGCATCGCTCACTAAATGGCTAAGATAGGCAAGGCAGTCTATACAGTGGTCTACGAAGCAGGAAGAACTACCAGCAAGTCACCTTTCTTCGTGGTTTAAAAAGTAATGAAGCACAAAACACAATAAGACAACGACTGCTCTGCAAAAGTTATTCTTTCTTTCTTTTTTTCTTTCTTTGAGACAGGGTTTCTCTGTGTAGCCTTGGCTGTCCTGAAACTCACTCTGTAGACCAGGCTGGCCTCGAACTCAGAAATCTACCTGTCTCGGCCTCCCAAATGCTGAGATTAAAGGTGTGTGCCACTATTATTAATGATAAGGCTTCCCAGCTGATCTAGTCTGGAAAGAGCCCCTTGCTTCTTCTTCGTTAGAGATGACAAGATAGAGTAACACTGAAAACGCAAGAACTTGGTTTAAGTTTTTAAAACTGTAAAAGGAGTTATAGAACACACACACACACACACACACACACACACACACACACACACCCTTCTTCATTTTCTTTCCAACACATTCCAGGGATGAAAATATAAGGATATTAGATAGCAAAATTGATCTCAATGCTAATCCAAAGGCCAACCCCCAAAAATATTTAGAGGAAATTATATTTTTGGAAATACATATGATAGTCAAAGTGCTTGCAGAAGGGCTTCAGTTTCTACCTTACATATTTCTGTGATGCTGGAATATTTTATAATAACCATGCTTTCCATTTCCAATTAGAAAAAGAATATGTCATAAATGTGTATCCATTAGGGAGTGATATTGGAATAATTCCTTAGAACAGTTCTGTTATGTTCCTTTATCATAACAAAATGAATGTGAAAACTATAGAAATAGGGAAAGAAAAAAATGAAAAAAAAATCACTGAAGCTTTTTCAAAATGGTTAAATTGCAATATTAACAGTGTTTTTTAATAATGTCTAACCACGGGATAGAGCTAGTATTCATACATATGTGTATCTATACATAGTATAGATACATATATTCAGCTTTATGTTTTGTCATAGAAGAAATGGTAGAATCATTAAATGTTTGTATGGAAGTATCTTAAGGATCATGTAGAGATATCCAAGTGTTCATAAAATCTTTCTATAAAATCTACAGCTCATGGATTCATTCTCATATAAATTGTATCATACCGAGAGTGATAAACCAAACTTCTTTATCACTATTTAGCCCCTATTCTTTACACAGTAAAGATTCTGATCTTTTGAAAAGTGCCATAAACTGGGGGAGGATGAATTGGGTTCTTGTTCTGAGCTGTGATTAGAACTAGTGGACAATCTTCACGACTGCTGTGTTCTTTCCCCTTGGCTTGCTTTGACCTTCAGAGTCTCGAAGCCCTAAATGTCTTAGCACTTCTGCTTCCCAAGGACTCCACGATGGAGATCATGACAACCATGACAACCCAGACATGTCAGGGCAGCGTTCGCGGCTGGAGAATGTCTTCTTTTCTCTCCTTCCTCAAAGATCACCAGCAGTGTGATTTCTACAGTACAGAACTTTATTAGAAGCTTTTCAAGAACGTTCTTCTAACCTTTTCTCTCAAAGTGTGTCCCTGCATTGGCAGCAGCTAGTTAGAGATGCAGTGTGTTAGGCTCCACCAATCAGAGTTTTGCATTTGAACCAAAGCCCCAGGTGATTCCCATGCAAACTATGGTGTGAGAAGCACTGTCTTAAACTACCTCCCCTTTCTAAAATGGAAGCATCAGTTCAACTGGGACAAAGGCTGTGTTGAATCAGGAATCAAAAGAGACAAATGAAGTAACATTTTTATAATCATCCCTTCCTTAAGATGACTGTGTGTGAAAGTCAGCCCTGAAAGCTTAGCCCCTTCACTTAACATGAATGACTCTTCCTCCTTCTGGAGGCTGCTAAGCCCCTCACCACCTCACAAAGATGGACTTTTGGACACATGCTATATCCATTTGTACTCATCCAGACATGATTTAAGTCCAAGTAGAGACCCACCAGGCAGATAGAATATTTTACCCTTTACTTACATGGAAAATATAATGTAATTAATCAGCACCAACTCAACACCCTGCCTAAAAATCACCCCATTATAAGCCATAGATATAGTGAAATAAATACAACAGTCCCCGTCCTCAGGAGATAATGAAGAAGTTGGTGCCAGGACACACAGAGACTTCAGAATGATGTAGTGAACCCAAAGATCCCACAGAGCAACTGGGAAATGATGACCTCATCTGGTAGCTACAGCTGTGTGCTCCTGTTCTCCAGACAAACGCCTTATTTCCGGTTCCCCTTCTCTGTCTGCCACTATTGACACAAATTTAAAATGTATACCTAGCAGAGACTCTGCCCTACTCTCCCCAGCTGACATGATTTTGATTTTTCAGAACTCTCCCCCATTAAGCTCAGCTGTGTCTTGCTGAGGCCTTATGGGCAAGGTTTGGGGGTCACAGGGTAGACTCACTGTGGAGCCAGCATGCTGCTATCATAGGTTTTAAAAGGAGAGGAGTAAGCGAAGGCAATGAGTTGCCTTCCATCGCTATCCCAGAGTATACGAGCCTTCTCTAATCATGTTTAGAAATACGAGCAAGAACACGGAATATGGAGGTAATTAGGAAGAAAAGCTCCTCCCACAGACATCTTTTTCTGGTATCCTCTGACTAGAGTCATCCTTTCCTTGAGAAATGGTGTCTTTATTGGTCCGCTAGTTACTATTCATCACAGCTGGAAGAAGATTCACCTTGTTGTTAGAGGCGGGCTGACACATCAGATTTAAGAAGCACGCTCCAACAGCGAGAAGCTCCTTTTATGGTTGAGTTAGCCTAACGCTGAAATGTTTTTCTACCATCCCTTTTCTGAAGAATGCACAAAGGCTTTGAACCAAGTTGTGGCTTACCACCTGCACACCTCCCACGTGTATTTAGCAATGGTTAGTACGGACTCTTAGGTAGCTACGTGGGACGATTTTGCTCTTATCTGGGTGACAATGGATTTGATATCCTTGTAGAAATGCTTGTAGCCACGTCTGCCATCGGATATTAGGCAAAATGGTAACTCGACGGTTAGGACGTTGATGTTTTGCCATCTGTTGATTTAGAACTCTAATCATGGGCTAGGAGAAGGAGAAAGCTAACATTTTCAGTGGGTCCCCCCCCCCCAAATAAAAGGCAGAGGGAGGCAGAATAAGTGCGTTTATACCAAGATGTGCTTTTGTCTTAAGTATAGACATGTTGGGATTAACAAAACTTTCACTGCGCCTCTGTCCTGAATCGAACGATTAATGACTAAAAGTCATTAATAACAAAGCCAATGTCTCCTCGATCCCAGTGTTCTCATATTTTCATCTCTATCCTAGGTGCACAATTTGACGACTGGCGATGAAAGTTTTCCCTTCATCTCATACTTTGAAACCCTGGCTGATTCAAGGAGGGAAGACGCAAATAAATTCCTACATCATCTATGGACCCGTAACAAAAAGATCTGCCCTCCAACATTTGAGGTGACTATAATTTTGTTATGATCATCTCTGCAGGGCCTCGTCTAGTCCAGGAGGCAATGGCTTGCTGTCCTAGTTTATTCACGTTATGAGATGGCCTTCTTTGTCACTGAGCTCAAGAGTAAGCTTGTGTACCTTTGGGGTAAAACTTAGTCATTGAATGCTGTTTAGTTTTTCTCTCAATGAACTACACTAAGGGTGCTCTCTATAACAGCAGCACTAGCGCTACCTGAGGATCCTAAGAAATGCAAATTCATCGACCCCAGTCCTAGACGAGACCGAGTTATCTGTTAGTCTGTGAGCCACCCAGACTCAGCAGACTCCAAAGCACTCCAGCTTGTGGAAACTCTCAGATGATGCAAGTCCCGCCGCCGTTTTGTGTAATGCAGAACGTAACGCCGTTCTGAGGAAGAAAATTAACAAGTCTGTTCCTCTCCGACAGAAGGTCGATATGAAGGAAATAACCACACCTGTAAAAGCCCTTCTACTGGCTCAGAAGATGGAAGTGACATTAACCAGCATCCTGAGAGGCCTAAAGGCTGTTCTACATCGTGAATCGGATGTAAGTCGTTATTTGAGTCTCATAGTGTCACCTCTCATTTGGGGCTAGAAATTTTCCTATGGAATGGGAAGGTAGAAGTACAGTATGTAGATCGAAGGACCAAGAGAATTGATCAAGAGCATTCAGCTGGGCGGTGGTAGCACACGCCTTTAATCCCAGGACTTGGGAGGCAGAGGCAGAGGCAGGCAGATTTCTGAGTTCGAGGCCAGCCTGGTCTATAGAGTGAGTTCCAGGACAGCCAGGGCTACACAGAGAAACCCTGTCTCAGAAAGAAAGAAAGAAAGAAAGAAAGAAAGAAAGTGTCTTAGTCAGGGTTTTTATTCCTGCACAAACTTCATGACCAAGAAGCAAGTTGGGGAGGAAAGGGTTTATTCAGCTTACATCCACATGGCTGTTTATCACTAGAGGAAGTCAGGACTGGAACTCAAGCGGGTCAGGAAGCAGGAGCTGATGCAGAGGCCATGGAGGGATGTTCCTTACTGGCTTGCTTGCTTCTCCTGGCTTGCTCAGCCTGCTCTCTTATAGAACCCAAGACTTCCAGCCCAGGGATGGCACTACTCCTTTGATCACTAATTGAGAAAATGCCCCACAGCTGGATCTCATGGAGGCATTTCCCCAACTGAAGCTCACTTCTCTGTGATAACTCCAGCCTGTGTCAAGTTGACACACAAAACTAGCCAGTACAATTGACCCCTTGTCAACTTGACAC
>JADRCD010121947.1:0-10292 GCA_019843815.1 Montemys delectorum
TGAAGACAGCTACAGTGTACTTATATAATAAATAAATAAATCTTTAAAAAAAAAAAAAAGAAATGCCACAGAGATCGTTCCTTCTAAACAAGAAATTCAAACAGGAAGATTGCATAAAATGTCAACCGAACACTTTCCTAGTTAGCCTCTGAGCGTACATATTCAGAAGGTTTTGAAAGCTCAGCTAATACACCCTGCTCATAAAACCTAAGAACTTTTGTGCACATTCAATTTTCAGATGAATTTGGAGTATATGGAAAATTATGATAGTTAAGAAAGTAGGGAATTGAAACCAGAATCCTAAAATGTGTAAGGCTTCAGGCTTTCTTTTCCTTTTCTGGTTGCCTTCATCTCAAGATGTGATAAAGACCTACCTCACTCACACCTTTTTTGTTAGAGGCTGAGCCACTAGACTGCATTCAGGTGGTAAACCAAAAGGAAACCACCATTTGCTGACACTCTGCAGCAAGGTCTTCAGTAAAGTGTGTCCTATAGTCCTGCCCTTAAATCCTGTACCTATTTGGATAGGATATAAGTTATCTACTTAATACAATTGGCTCAAATACTCAGGTAGAAAGACTTCAGTTTATTTGCATCCCATCCTTCAGTTAGTGTAGGAAGGGAGGAATTCCATGTATAGTTGGATAACAAAAGGGTAGTAATTGTGATGAGCTGGATTGTTTTCTCTGTTATCTAGGCAACTCAATCAGAATTGTTGTTTATTCATGGGTGGCTTTTGAGGGTAATAGCTCACCACCATAGCAACAGATTGCATTCTTGGTGTCTACTAAATACTTCCAGAATTACAAGGACACATGAGTTTTCTTGTTGAGAATGTTTGGGGTTTGTTGTTTTGTTTTGTTTTTGTGAAGTGTAAAATGGACTTTGTTATAGTTGGGGTATTCAGAATCAGTACCTTACTGATCGTGTTGGATCAGGCAGAGCTGCTGGTGGCTTGCAACTGCTCCCTTTCTGGTTACTAAAAACAAATGCTAAACTGTTATCTGGCTCCTGGGAAATGGGAAAGTGGAGTGTGCTTTGGCCTTGGGGTATTTTTGTATAAAATACAGTACTGTAAGCACCTACCTGTCTATTCTACTTCTTCATTTAATTCCTAAATATATCATAATAATTACCTTCCAGATATAGCTAAAATAAGACAGTAAGGGTTTTCAAAGAGTACTAGTGGTGTCATTATATACCATTATATACAGTGTCTGCATGTGTGTGTATGAGTGTGTACCTGTATATATACATGTGTATTGTATATGTGTGTGCATGTGTAAGTGTGTGTGCCTCTGTGTATGTGTGCATGTATGTGTGTGCCTGTGTATGTGCATGTGCACACGTGTGAGTGTGTATGCGTGTGTGCGTGTGTGTGTGCCTGTGTATGTGCATGTGCGCATGTGTGTGCATGTGTGTGCCTGTGTATGTGTATGTGCACATGTGTGTGTGTGCGTGTGTGTGCGTGTGTGCATGTGTGTGTGTGTGTGCCTGTGTATGTGCGTGTGCGCACGTGTGAGTGTGTGTGTGTGTGCACGTGTGTGAGTGTGTGCATGTGTGTGTGTATGTTTGTGTGCACGCGCGTGTGTGAGTGTATGTGTGTGTGTGTGTGTGTGTGTGTGTGTGTGTGTGCCTGCCCTGGTAAGATGAGATCGTTGGTCGTTCTCCTTTCGCTACTTCACTCTCTACATCAGTCGTTCTCAGCTCTAATGCTGCAACCTTTTAACATAGTTCCTCATGTTGTGGTGACTCCCAACCTTAAAATTATTTCGTTGCTACTTCATGACTGTAATTTTGCTACTGTTATGAATCATAATGTGAATATCTGATATGCAGGTTATCTGATATGTGACCCTAAAGGGGTCATGGCTCACAGGTTGAGAACTGCCGCTCTACCTTAGTTTTTTTCATCAGGGTCTCTCGCTGGAGCATAAGCCTTTTTTTTTCAGCCAGGCTAGAGAGCAGCAATCCTTGTGCCTTTGCCCACCAGTGCTGGGCTTACAGGCACGCACTGCCACACCTGGATTTTCAGTGGGTATTAGGGATCCAAACTCAGGTTCTCATGCTTGTGCAGCAAATGCTTTTATTCACCAAGCCATCTTTTCAGCGCCAGACTGTACTTTTCAAAGATAATTTCTTTATTCTTTGTTTTTCAAGCAAGTCAGTTTACAGTGCATATAAAATGGATGGGTCATATTTTTATATTTAAGTCATTGCTTTATTTAAACATTAAAAATGCTCCAATTTAAAAATGCTACTTTTTAAAAAAATACAGGGGGGGGGGGGAGGGTTGGAGAGATGATGAGTCAGCAGTTATTAAGAGCATTGACTGTTCTTCCAGAGTACCCAGGTTCAATTCCCGGCACCCACATAGCAGCTCACAACTGTCTGTAATTCCAGTTCCAGAGGATCTGACACCCTCCTACAGATGTATACATAGGCTGAACACCAAATGTACATAAATAAATAAATAATTTTTAAAAAAGATTTATTTACTTCATTTACATGAGTACACTGTCGCTGTCTTCAGACACACCAGAAGAGGACGTCAGATCCCATTACAGATGGTTGTGAGCCACCATGTGGTTGCTGGGAATTGAACTCAGAACCTCTGGAAGAGCAGCCAGTGCTCTTAACCGCTGAGCCACCTCTCCAGCCCCAAATAAGTAAATTTTAAAACACAACATAGGATTGACGAGATGGCTTGGTTAAGTTAGAGTGTTTGCCGTCAAGCTTAACAGCTTGGAAACTCAGTGGGATTAGGAAAACCAACCCCACAAGTTCTCTCCTTCCTCTCTACATATGTGCCATGGCATAAGCTCATCTACTTACCCACCACACATAAAATAAGTAAGTGAATATGATTTAAAGTGTGTATTACAAGCTTGTGTGCATGGTTATTTACCCTGACTTCTGGGCAGGCGACTTCGTCCCTCTTCTCTAATTTAGACGTTGGACTCTTTTTTCCATTTATTTATTTATTTATTTATTTATTTATTTATTTATTTTACACTTCAGATTTTAGTCCCCACCCTGTCCACCCTCTGACTGTTCAACATCCCATACCTCCTCCCCACTCCCCTGTCTTCACGAGGATGTCTCCCCACCCACCCTACCAGACCTCTAAACTCCCTGGGGCCTCCAGTCTCTTAAGGGGTAGGTGCATCTTCTCTGAACCCAGACCCAGCAGTCCTCTGCTGTATGTATGTTGGGGGCCTCATATCAGCTGCTGTATGCTGCCTGGTTGGTGATCCACTGTCTGAGAGATCTCGGGAGTCGGGGAGGCAGGTTAATTGAGCCTGCTGGTCCTCCTACAGGGTCGCCCTCCTCCTCAGCTTCTTCCAGCTTTTCCCCTAATTCATCCACAGGAGTCAGCAGCTTCTGTCCATGGGTTGGGTGCAAATTTCTGCATCCCTTTCAGCTGCGTGTTGGGCCTTCTAGAGTTTGATCATTTGTGATAGATCCCCTTTTGCTCCACAGCCTCAGTAACAGTGTCAGGCCTTGGGACCTCCCCTTGAGCTGGATCCCACTTTGGGCCTGTTGTTGGACCTTCTTTTCCTCAGACTCTTCTCCATTTCCATCCCTGTAGTTCTTTTAGATGGGAACAATAATGGGTCAGAGTTTTGACTGTGGGATGGCAACCCCCTCTCTCACTTTACGCCTGTCTTTCTGCAGAAGGTGGCCTCTATAAGTTTCCTCTCCCCACTGTAGGGCCTTTCATCTACGGTCCCTCCCTTTGAGTCCTGAGAGTCTCTCATCTCCCAGGTGTCTAGTGCATTCTGGAGGGTCCTCCCAACCTCCTAACACCCGAGGTTGCCTGTTCCCATTCTTTCTGCTGTCCCTCGAGGCTTCAGTCCCTTTCCCCTACCTTCCCCCTAACCCTGTCCTCTTCCCCTCCCAGGTCCCTCTCACCCTCCCCCATGTCCTTGCTTTCTTCTCTCTTCTCCCTCCCAAGTGGGGCTGAGGCATCCTCACTTGGGCCCCTCAGGTTGTTGACCTTTTTTGATTCTGTGGACTGTATGTTGAGTATTCTGTATTTTTTTTTAGCTAATATCCACTTATTAGTGAGTTCATACCATGCATGAAGTTGATTTAAAACAGGCCATCTCATGGTGTCTTTTACTATAGCCAAAACATATAACGGCAGACCCTTACCATCAGTAGCTGCCACTTGGTTAATAAATTAACTATATTATTTTTTTGTCCATCCAAAATTGTTCTTATATTTATTGTATTGATTTTATCACCTAAAAATAACGTTTTGGCCAGTGTAGGCTATCTGTCACATCACACATGATGATTGGGCCCTGCTTTGTCTCTTTTGTCACTGTCCCCTAACTCTGCGGCGGACTCTGGAGGACTCCTTCGCCTCCAAGACTCAGCGGCTTTACATTGCCTGTGCAGTTCCGAGGAGCTGCCTCTGCCGTGCCGTGCACAAGCGTCAGTCTGAGTACCCGGCTCAGTCGTAACTTCCAGTGTTACCTCTTTGGCGATATCTTCCCTAACTAACTGCTCTCTTAGTCACCCATGATACAGAAATCAGAGGCATCTTCAGGTTGGACACGTATCCCTCAGTCGACACAACAGAGTTAACTGCTTAAGGTAGACTCTTAGTGTTTTGCCCAGGCTGGCTTCAATCTCCTGGGCCGAGGTAGTCCTCCTGTATGATCCTTCTTAGAAGCTAGGACTACAGGCGTGTATGAGTCACTGTAACTTGGGTTTCTTTCTTCAATTCTCCATATTCTTAATGGAGGTGGAGGACTGAAGTACTCAAAAATACTTTGTGATTGCGATGGCTTTGCCAAGTAGCTTGATGAAATTTTGAACGTGTGCCAGTCTAGACAATGTTATGAAATAGATGATTGCAGAGGTTCCCCTCAGATGATTGAATCTGTACATCTTATTAGGGACTAAAACCTAGGGAAAGAGAAATGAAGAGTGGGATTTGTGGGAACTTCAAGACTACTCATGTGTGTATGTGTCTATATGTGTTGACATCAGGGAGCTGAAAAATGAGTATTTGCTTATGTACACAAATCTGAATATCTATAATATAATTTAAGGGATGGCAGATGCTTTTTCTAAGGTTTTAGTGGGAATTCTTGTCCTTCACAGCTGACTTACAAAGCCCTCTCAATGGAGATGCCTCCCTTTGCTTAAGAGCCATAGTTTCGAATCGTAGATACATTAGTGTACTTTACATAGTAGAGTCTTAGAAACCATAATTAGTCTGGTATTGGTTGTCTATGTCACTAGTTAAAACTACTTCCATTTTGTACGTTTTCTCTTCAGTGGAATCCTGGTATTTTTCTCTGTAAGCTATGCTTGATGCATTACGTAAAGCCTTTTCTTGGTGGTGGTAGGGTGTCACTGTTATTTGTGATTGCACTTGAGAATGGTCCCCTGTTGCACAAAACCTTAATGCATCCTGCTTGGCACCCTCAGACTCTCTCAGATTTGGAGATTCTGAGCACTTCTCTTTAACTTCTCTGGACATAGTACCATCAGGGGATGTGTAGTTTTGATATGTAGCAACAAGTGAGTTGGAGAAGCTATATTTGTATATTGGCTTTAATGCTAGAAGAGTTCAAATTGGTGGGCTTTGGTTAAAAAGGGCAGAAGCAGGAGAATAAGGAAGAAACATGGTTGGGATAAATATGAACACAAGGACCACTGGAACATTTGCACAATGCTTCACTCGGTACCACTTGTGTCAACAGCAGCTCTGTGCCCTGGCATCTAATCAGCTGTGGTGAGAGACTTGCTCTTTGATGTTTCAACACTTTTAAGTAGCTCATCATCAAAGGCAGAAATGTAGATTTTACTTTTAAACTGAGGTGTAATTTGTATATCCTCATAGGGAGCCTTTCAGTGTTGTAGTTTTTACTGTGTTCACAAAGTTTACAGCAATCACAGGATCTAATTCCAGGACATCTGTAATGTAAGATACTTCTATAGTAAGAAATAGAGTCCTTTGGATACATGCCCAGGCATGGTATAGCTGGGTCATATGGTAGGTCTCTTTCTAGGCTCTTGTTTTGTTTTCTTCCTTTTGGTGTGACTGCAGAAATGTCCATAGTAGCTCTACCAATTTGCACCCTTACCAACAGTGCATGGGGGCCCTCCCCCCATTCCCACATCCTTGCTAGTATTTATTGTCTTGATTTTTTTTAATTAATTAATTTATTTATTTATTTTAGTCAGTCTGACTAGGGTAAAATGAAATCTCATCATAGTTTTAATTTGTATTTCTCTTGTGGCTAAGAGTAGTGCACATTAAAAGAATACATTTCTTAGCCATTTGTACTTTCTTTTCTGAGCATGTTCTCAGGCGCATGACCTACCTTTCAATTGGGTTGGTTCTTAGAGTCAGTTTTGTAAGTTATTTGTATGTCTATGTCATATGTAGGCTCCAGGACTATTACGGAAGATGGAACAGGATGAATGTAAGAGTCAGAGGTCAGGAGGGCTGGAGCAATACCACTGTCTTCTGGGCACAGTGGGGCATCTGCAGTCCTGAACTCACAGCGGCTGTGGCTGCCTGCACACGACTAAGCCAGCATTCCAGCGTGGAGGAAGCGGCTCATGAACCCACACCCCTGTAGTTCAGAAGCTGTGGACGGTTGACAACTGCTAGAGGAGGAGTTAATTTTCTTCAAGGGCATGGCTTGTGTTCAACCATGTGCCAGTGGATGGCCCTGCACCCACCAGTGGGTTTCTAAAAACAAACAAAAGAATGTTTTTGTGGGGAGTGGTTAGGAAGGTGGAGTGGATATGGAGAAAAGTTAGGGGTGAATATAATCAAAATATATTTGTATGAAGTTTTCAAAGAAGTATAAAAAAATTTTTTTAAGGATACTTCATACTAGCAATCTCTTCCCATTCCTATCTTACCTTAGTCCTTGGCAACCTTGATATCTCCTTTCTATATAGATTTTCCTGTTACAGACATACGAAAGGATTATGTTATGCATCAACTTTTGACTTCTGCTTCTTTCACTTAGCCTGATGTTTCCAAGATTCATCTTTGCAAGCCAAAGTAAGAATAGTTTGGGGTCAAAAAATCAGATAGGAGACACCTTACTACTTTCCGCTATAGGGAGTTCTGTGGAGTGAAATGATAGCCATTACAGGACAGAGCCTAACATATGATCACAGAGGAAGACCTCAGGAGTGCTCTGGTCACTGCTGGGTTTGTTAGGGTTGAAGACCAAGAGAAAGTGAAGGAACCAACAAGCTTCCCCACTCAATAGAGTGTTTGGTGTGGTTTGACGTACATTGAATGGTTCTACAATGGTCCAGGGAAAAGAGGTCAATACCAGGTTGGATGACATCATAAAACATGGGCAGAAGTGACTGAGTGTCTAACAGCCTGTTCCTGGCAGAGGAGAAGCATAGTGATCCTGGGAAAGTCATTGCTAAGAAAGCCGTGGTTAGAAAAGGAGGGATTCTGTGGTCATGGCTACGGGAGAATCAATCTCTTTCTTTGCCACAGGTGCTGCTGGCCTCCTTCAGTCTGTTAGAGACATTATAGAGCTGCACACCACACTCTCCAGTGACAGGGACACAGAGTGCCTCTGAGATTAAGGAGCAAGTGCATCTGTGGGTAACATACAGCTCAGTTACTGAATAGGACTGACTACTCACAACTGCTAATTCTTAACAGAAAATCTTCATTACCTTCTGGAAGAATATAAAGGACCAGAAACCAGGACTTCTCAGTCCTGCCTCTCTCCTTCTGGGAATTGGAAGCAGGGCTTACATGCTAGGCAATCACTGTACTATTGAACATATTCCTTTGTCCTCAACTAGCTTATTGATGTGACTAAGCACTCATTATCCATTGTCTGATTTATTACCTCCATAACATGTACTTGTATATATTTTATATATTTCCTCTTGTAGGTTTCAGTAGTCAGGAACGGTTACTCTCCTTTCATTTGGACAAAAGAAAGTGTATAAACATACCTATATTTGTCAATAATTATTTATTTACAAATATTACAGTTGGTGCTGGGCTAAGGGTTCTTCCCAATAGATTAGAATGAGTGCTTCCCAATAGAACGTCCTATGATAGCACAGTGTTCTAGTATTAACACTACAGCCTGTGGCTCGTGAGCATCTCAAATGCAGCTGATGTAGTTGATGAATGCCACTCTTATTTTCACACCTTTTTTTTTGTTGTTTTTACTAATTTCCGTACACAGTGCCTGTCGTGTCCAACAACCTGGTCCTAGATATTTTTAGTCAATGGGAAACAACAGGCTCATGAATCAAGAGATCTACTCTGATGTCAAATGATGTGGAAACTAAAAAGAGAGCTTCTGATAGTGGAGGTGACAGGGAAGACGTCCAAAGAGAGGAGGTAGTATTGAAAGAGAAGCTTAAAAACAAAATGGATATGTGTATGGGTGCATATATGTGCATGTATGGTATGTATATATGTGTGTATGTGCATGTTTGTTTATGAATGTGTGTGTGCATGCATCATGTATGGTATATGTGTATATGCATTAACATGTATACATGAATATATGTTATATGTATGCTTGTTTATGTATTTTGTATGTGTGTTTGTATGTATGCTTATGTGTATATGTATATTTTTATGTATGCTATATATGTATGTTTGTTTATGTATGAGTTTATATGTGTGTTTGTAGGTATATAATGTATGTGTATATGTGTTTACGTACATTTGTCTATGTGTATATATATGTACATGTTTGTGTGTATGTGTGCATATGTGTGTTTGTGTGTATGTGTATATATGTGTATGTTTTACTTCAGTGATAAAGTTCATATTTAATATGTGCAAGGCCCTGGGCTTGCTCTCTATCACCACACAATAATAATAATAATAATAATAATAATAATAATAATAATGGAAAATCAGAGAGAACAGGAAATGCTTGCAACAGGCAAAAGATATGATATACAAGACAACTGTGGCATTAAAAATTTATAACGAAGATTCAGGAAAAGGTACATGACTTGATAGGGTTTGCATGTAACTCACTGTAATATAACCACTGTAGAAAATGACTCTTGGGGGCTGGAGAGATGGCTCAGTGGTTAAGAGCACTGACTCCTCTTCCAGAGGTCCTGAGTTCAATTCCCAGCAACTACATGGTGGCTCACAACCATCTGTAATGGGATCCAATGTCCTCTTCTGGTGTGTCTGAAGACGGCTACAGTATACTCATAAATAAAATAAATAAATCTTTTTTTTTTTTAAAAAAAGAAAATAACTCTTAGGATAAAGACTTTTTGAAAAGTATTAGCAACAAACCATTTATTATATAGTGTTCATTGTTAAAGTAACTGCAATATTTATCATTTAAATTAGTTACAGAAATTGTTTAGGATTCCCATTTTTCAGAGAGAAAACTGAGGTCAGAGTTCAATGACAGTTGCTGGATTTTAGAACCCAGTCTCTTCCTCTCAACAGCTCCCAGTTTAAAAGTTTCTCAGCTCAGCTGGGGACAACTGCCTGAACTATATCCCTGTATTATTTGCTTCTAAGCAGTCTTCTGATTCCACATTGAAAATGTTTTCTGGCTAAGTAACAGGTGTCATAAGCCAGTCTGTTTTGTTAACAGAACAGTTTATGCACTCAGGTTCTGGAAATCACTCCATCGATACTCTCTCTTCTTTATGTGTGTTTATAGCACTTGCAGCCTTTGAGATCCTAAAATGGAGTAGTTAAGAAGTTACTCAGTTGCATCAGATGACCTGGTCCATTCACCCCCAAATCTGAATAGGCTCCTGTGACCATGACACAGGAGAACTCCTGCTTCTGCATGGTGGGGAATGGCTTGTTATTGGAGCTCCTCCACATGCAAACGTAAAGGTCATGACCCTGCCTCTTGCTTCTTTCATTGTTCTTTATGCTTTCCTAAGAGCACAGCATAGCAACGAATAGAGGCTCTGTTTTTTAAGTCAAGGGAATGAGATCTCTGCACCTGACTGGCCAACACAGTCAGGTCGTGAACATATAGGTTGAGTACTCATTATCTGAAATGCTTGGAACCAGAATATTTGAAGTTTTGGAGTTTGGTGGCTTTAAAAAGAATTGTTTTCTACTTTGGAATATTTGCATTTCGTGCTGAATGTCAGTGCTAAAATGTTTCTGACATTTAGATTTTTGAGTTAGGGGTGCTAAAGCCTGTGGCCTATGCTGGATGCTAAATTTGTATTCTGTGAGGAACTGTGTCCTTTTCACAAGGACATCTCATTTACATCATTTGCTGAGTTTTCCTAAAAGTCTATCTCAGAGTTCCAGTGAG
>JADRCD010121964.1:0-10404 GCA_019843815.1 Montemys delectorum
GAAACAAAGAAATGCATTCAAATCAAAGCAGGATTCCTGGATGCAGAGGGTAGCGGTGTGATTCGTCCTTGTAGGAATGACTGTGAACTTGTTTTCTCCCCAAAACTAGTGATAATCCCCCAAAACCAGTTTCATTCAGAAACAGTTTCTCATATCCATATATATGAAGAAGGAGAAATCTATTATTCAACCTGCTGTAATAAAATAGCTTAATATTGACACAAGTACGGCTTGTGGATTGGGGGTCACATGAGTACACATGTAATAATCGCAACAAGCACAGAGAAATAGAGGCATTGCACTAAGGCGAGATTTTCCCAAATAAAACAAATGCATGGGACAGCTGTGGCTACTAACTCCCAAATAACACACTGAGAAACTGATCAAGAGTTGTTTTTATAGAATACTCGAACAAGAGAGATGCTGGCACAAAAATAATAATAATAATGAGCAGATAGATGTATGCAGTTCCGTGAGCCAGCAGGACAAGCAGAACTCGGTGTTTTTGAAAGCTGTGTAACAAAGAACAGCCGGGGCTAGAAATCATTCTACTGGGATAGAAATGCGATTTAATGTTCTGGGCACAATATCAATTCAAAGACATTAGAATTAAGGAAAGACTTAGTGTTGGATAGCTCAAAGAAAATAACATCCGGGTTCGAAGCACCTCTAAATAGAGCTGAATGTGTTATATGTGTTAATAAGCATGTGGGCAACACAGAGATTAATATCAGGTTATAAGAGAGCATGTGGTGAGACACAAAGAATCACAGAAGGGTGCTGGAGAAACAGCACATCCGTCAGGACAGGAAAGGTACACGCATAACAGCTTTGATTTCATTTCTCATTCGAGAACAGGAAACTCTTCAGCTTTAAAAATAAAATTAAATCCTTCCTTTGCTTTCGACACTGTGCGTGTGTGTGTGTGTGTGTGTGTGTGTGTGTGTGTGTGTGTGTGTGTGTATGAGAAAACAGCAGCCTATGCTGGCAGAGACATAGGGTACTGGGTGGGACTCTATCTGTTATGGAGAGCAACTGAAGATATGACATCACTACTCTGCTTTTGGAGAACAAAACGGTAACAAAGTAATGCTACTGAGGTCAAGTGCCTTCTGTGAGGACAACTGAGACTTGTAAAAGAGCATAGCCAACCCACATGACAGAAACACAGGCAGGGGTCATGTTTCCCCCTGGCCTCAGAAAGACACCTCAGAAATGTTCACACAGACACAGATCTTGTGTTCATTTCTGAAAAACAGAGAAAGTTTGTAAATTCTGAGACATCTATTAAAAAAAAAACATTAAGTTTCCTTGTTTATCCACTTACTTTTATTTTATGCATAAGGAGAAGAGAGCATATTATGTGGGGCTCAGGGCCTCCCCTTCCACCATGAGGGTTCTAAAGATGAAACTCAGGTCTTTCAGTTTGACACCCCTACCCACTGAGCCAACACACTAGCTCCCCTCTCCGAACTACACTCACTATGGTGTAATACAGAGCATATTAATTTTCTTCAAAAAGAAACCTAAAGTTAAGAGCTGTGGAGACTCACTAGCTTCCATCTCCCATCCCCAACCCAGCTGATTTGTCTGATTCACCTGTCTGTCTGTCTCCACTCACGCACATACTCACATACTCTGGACAGTTCACAGAAATGGAAAAGCTGAAGTTGTAAGAGTATTAAAGTCGTTGGGCATGTGGGATCTTTTGACTTAGCACCACATTGTGAGTTGTGTGCAGTTTTCATGTGCACCGCTGCCGTGCTCCCCTCTGCTGAGTCACGTCACACCACATGCATGGGAACCTCTCATGTTTATATTTATCAGTTAGACACCTTGGCTCTTTTGTTGCTGTTTTTTTTTTTTTTTGTTACAAGCATCATTATTATGAATGTTTATGTTTTGTCTTTCTTGGATTATGTCTAGGAGTGGAATTTCTTGATGAGGTGAACTTTAATGAAAACCCTGTCTTGAATCTGTACATCAAAGCAATTTTCCAATAAAGCACCATAAAAGTAAAATAGACTTTTATATCTATCTTCATTAGACTTCTACTCTTTTTTGTTTCTATTTACATATTTTATTTGAAAAACAAAGAAAAAAGCACCTACTTATATTCAGAATATGCTTTGAAATAATACATACAAAGTTGCTAGCCCATCCACTCCCATTTCCAAAGCCATACCTGAAGACAGACATGGTGAGAGCTGTTTCACTTTTAATAGAAATCTGATTCTGCTCAGACTGCAGATCACATTTTTCCCATGGACCTGTCTCAGTATCTCCTGACAGAGCTTGATTATTCATTGTTTGCTTACCATGAGATATCACTCACTCATCGAACCTTACAGTGCTTCCTATAAGAAAGCACATAGAATATCTTGAACACAGATATGATTTTGAGCAATCTCACAGATTTAAAGTCATGGCCATTATTTGTAATATTCATCTAGGATAAAATAATCAACCTTCCAAATATAAAGAATCAACATGTCGAGACTAAATTATGCTCCTGGATTTGTAGGGCCATTGGCTTACCTATAAGGTTGGATAAGGAGGCTAGCTCTGAATTCGTAGGAAGCAAAACAACAGAGAGAAACAAGAGGAACCTGTCTGTGTCCAGCCTCAAGAGTCAACTGAGCACATGATGATACCAAGCACAGAGGGAAACGAGCTTAGTCAGCCATAAAATATACATTAAAGCTTGAGTGAATTTTAAAAAAGATATTTAAAACTGCTGTAGAAATTCTGTCTTAAAATACCAATGTACTGACGCAATTGGCGTATTTAAAGATTACAGAAAAATTAACAAAACAAAACAAAACCCAACATGATTATGGTATCAGAAATTTGGTTTTTTTGGTATCAGAAATTTATAGCTGAACAGCATTACATTAATTTCTCATTTTTCTCCCAGTACACTTTACTGTTTTCCTTTGATAGCCTTTGTGTGTACTTATCTCACCAATAAAAAATAATGCAGGAAATGATGAACAAATGAAATTTTATTTTCTCCATGATTAGATTTCCTTTCTCAAAAAGTCTCTATCACTTTAAATCACTACAAATTAAACTATAGTGCTTCCTCTATTGAAAAATTTCCAAGCCTAGCAAGCTAGTATATTCTCAGAAAGCCTTCTGAGCACTCCTAGTAATGATCAGATGGCCCATCTTTTTAATCATATTTTAACATCTATCTAATAGATGAACTGCTGGAGTTCATGAAGGGACTACTCCTACAGATCCAAAACTACAGAATCTCCATAATATAGGGCAATAACAGGATATCTGAGAGGAGTCCAAGTGAAGATCTGGTATTGATAGTGAAGCAGAAGCCAGAGGCCTTGTACAAGACCAATGACTCATTGCAACAAACATCTATAAGTGAAGCATTGTGGACAAGAGGATATACTGTGAATTACACAGCTGCCAAGAGGTTTATTTACATCTGTTGGGGGAAGTTTGCAAGGGTGGAGTGTGAGTATGAGGAGAGGGGGAGATGAATGGGGTTGAGGTGCAAGACGTCCTATTTTATGAGAGGCCCTAACTAAGAAAGGAAACTTAAACTATGTCCTATGAGGCCCACAATTCATTATGCACCTACCCCTGATCATCATTTGTAAATAATTTAACTTCTTTTCCTTCTATTTTCAAGCTATAGCCTTCTGTCAATTTGTATAAAGTTTTATTGGTACACTCTGACCCTTTGCTTACATATTTTCTGTGTCTCCTCATGCCTTAGGTTAAAGTCTGCAATAGTGACTACAGGGTCCCCAAACATAAAACATTAATTGTCACTTTACCAAAATGACATGTGGGTATTTGTTTAAGGCCATCCATGTGGTGCTAAGAGGCATTCTCTATATAAGATACTCATAAAAGCATGGTTTGTAGAGCATTGTTTTTTACAAAATCAGCATAAAGATATTCTATAATTTTTATTTCACTTTTCCCTCACCAATTCTTGATTCTACACCAATTTTATTATTAAATTTAGTTATCTTGTATTAAATAAATTGAATAAGAATATTTAATGACTTTGAAGAATTAGGCTGGATTAGTCAGCCATAACCATAACTTTTAATTCCAGATGGGAGTGTACAGTTATTTAAAGGGAAGTATAAAAATATATATGCTGGATGGTGATGGTATACAACTTTAACTCTAGCACTCAAGAGGCAGAGTCAGGCAGATCTCTGAGTGTGAGACCAGCCTGCTTTACAGAGCAAGTCCCAGGACAGCCATCACTATACAGAGAAACCCTGTATCCAAAACAAAACAACACAAAACAAACACAAACATACCCTCCCCCAATACACACACACACACACACACACACACACACATTAGTTCTTATGTGTGTGTTTGAAAATGCAGGTTGCAGACTGTGCTGGATTCTTTGCGGTGTTCAATTAGACATGGCTATAGGTGGACTTTGGCTACTTTATGTGTACATTTTACTTCTACCCTTCTCTACCTTATTTCCGCCATTTTAACCCTCTAATACTAGATAGGAAAGAAAAATGAATAGTAAGGAAAGGGGATGATGTTCTTTTTAGACAACTTCTTGCTGATTATGGTCCCTGGGACAAGTTTGATCTTCATTGTCAAAATATCTAATTTATTTTTTAAATTTTTTTTATTTTTCTATTTTTTTTAGATATTTTCTTTATTTACATGTAAATTTCTCCTTTCCCAGTTTCCCCTCCAAAAAACAAACAAACAAACAAACACAACAAGAACAAATCCCTGTTGCCTCCCCCCTTCCAGTGCCTGCCACCCCACCCTCTCCCACTTATTGGCCCTGGCATTCCCCTACACTGGGGCACAAAACCTTCACAAGGCTGAGGTCCTTTCCTCCTATTGATGATCGAATTTGTAATCCTCTACTATACACATGCTGCCAGAACATTCAGTCCCACCATGTATAGTCCTTGATTGGTGGTTGGGTCCCTGGGAGCTCTGAGGGTACTAGTTAGTTCATATTGTTGTTCGTCCTAAGGGGCTGCAAACCCTTCAGCTCCATAAATCTATTCTCTAACTCCTTCATTGGGGACTGTTTACTCAGTTCAATGAATGGCTGTGAGCCTCTACATCTGTATCACTCAGGTATTGTCAGAGCCTCTCAGAAGGAAGGACAAGCCAGCCTAAATATCTAATTTCTTCTTCTTCTCTCTTCAATGCACACAACTACTTAACAAACTGCGACCAAAAGTGACCAACACCAACCAACAACAATCAACCACCTATCAAAAACTCACCCTGGACATGATGCAAATCATCGTCACCAGCTGAGGGTATCCTGAAGCAGCCCTATACCCCATAACTGGAAGTAAAACAGGAGACTATTCTTATAATATTTCTGTTTGTTTTTTTAAAGAAACCAAAATTCTAAATGTTACAATAGATAGCTTTTATGTTTTTAAAATCATGTTTTTCTTTCCTTAAGAGTTATAGATCTATTTAAATAGTTTATTTGATCTTGATTTAACTTTAGTAAGTGGTATCCTCCAATAGATTTGTCCATGTCTTTTAGATAGTGCAATTTTGTAGAGTACAGATTTTGAAGTACTAATGATTTTTCAATTTTCTTTGGTGTCTGTGGTTATATCCCTCTTTTTATTTCTGATTTTGTTAATTTGGATATTCACCCTTTACCTTAATTTAGTTTAGATAAAGTGTTTGCCTATCTTGTTATTTCCTTAAATAACCAACTCTTTGTTTCATTGATTCTTTATATTGTTCTTTCATCTCTTAAACAAAAACTGTCCAGGACCAGATGGTTAAAGTACAGAATTCTATAAGACATTTAAAGAAGGGTAAATACCAATACTTCTCACATTATTCCACAAAACAGAAATTAAAGGAACATTGTCAGATTCATTTTATGAGGCCACAGTTACCCTGATAACCAAATAAACATATAGACTCAATAGAGAATGAGAATTACAGACCAATTTTTCTCATGAACATGGATGCAAATATACTCAGTATAATACTTGAAAAGTGAATGTAAGAACACATCAAAAAGATCATCCACCATGATAGAAATCTGCTTCTATCCAAGAGATGCAGGGATGGTTCAACATATGAAAATCTGTCAGTGTAATCCACTATATAAATGGACCAAAAGAAAAAAAACACATGACCATTAGATGGAAAAAGGCCTTTGACAAAATACAATCCCCCTTCATAATAAAAATATTAGCTAGATCAAGGAACATACCTCAATATAATAAAGGCAATTACAGCAATTATATAGCCAACATCAAATTAAAAGGAGACAAACCAACAATTTCTATTAGAAAAAAGACAAGATATAGAGATATACTTTCTCCATGTCTATTAAACATAGTACTTGAAGTTTAAGTAAGAGCAAAAGGACAGCTAAAGGAGATCAATGGGATACAAATTGGAAGGGAAGAAGACAAAACATTGCTATTTACAGATGATATGATAGTATATAGAAGCAGCCCCCAAAATTATATCAGGGAACTCCTACAGCTGATAAACATCTTCAGAGAAGTTGCTAGATACAAAATTAACTCAAAAAATATATATCAGTAACTCTCCTATATATAAGTGATAAATGGACTGAGAAAGAAAATAAGGAAATAACATCCTTCATAATAGATACAAATAGTATAAAATAGCTTGGGGTGAAACTAAGCAAGTGAAAGATCTGTATGACAAGAATTTCAAGTCTTTGAAGAAAGAAATTGGAGAATATATTAGAAGATCTCTCATACTCATGGACTGATAGAATTAACATAGTAAATTGATGATCTTGCCAAAAGAAATCTATTAGATTCAATGCAATCTCCATAAATATTCCAACACATTTCTTTACAGACCTTGGAAGAACAATACTAAAATTCATATAAAAACAAAAAACAAAACAAAAAAAACCCAGCATAGCTAAAAAAAAAAACATAGAACTTCTAGAGATATCACAAATTCCTGATTTAAAGCTGTACTACAAAGCAAAGTAATAAAAATCACATGATATTGGCACAAAAACAGACAGGTTGGTCAATGGAATCCAAAGATACAGATATAAATCCACATACCTATGAATAATTGATTTTTGACAAAGAAGCAAAAATTATACAATGGAGACAAGAAAACATATTCAACAAATGGTGCTGGTCTGACTAGATAGCAACATGCAGAAGAATGAAAATAGATCCATATCTGCAAAAACCTCAACTGGCTCAAGGACCTAATCATACAGCCAGATATACTAAACCTGATAGAAGAGAAAGTGGGGAGTATCTTGAAACATATTGACACATGAGACAACTTGATGAACAGAATATCATTGTATACTCATGATTGTATAAAGTATAAACATAATGTATAATCATGCAGGCCCCCAAATCAGTAATTAATAAATGGGACCTCATGAAACTAAAAAGCTTCTGGAAGACAATAGGACATAATGGCAGCCTACAAGATAGAAAAAGATCTTCCCCAGCACCACACTTGACAGAATGCTAATTTCTAAAGTATATAAAGATCTCAGGAAACTAGATATCAAGAAATCAAGTAATCCAATTAAAGATTGGGCTACATCTGGGCAGTGGTGGTACATGCCTTTAATCCCAGCACTTAGGAGGCAGAGGCAGGTGGATTTCTGAGTTCAAGGCCAGCCTGGTCTACAGAGTGAGTTCCAGGACAGACAGGGCTACACAGAGAAACCTGTCTAGAAAAAAAAATGAGCTACAGATCTAAACAGAGAATTCTCAACAGAAGAATCTCAAGTGGCTGAGAAACACTTGAAGAAATGTTCAACATTTTTTGACATGAGGGAAATGCAATTCAAAAATGACTCTGAGATTCCATCTTATACCCATCAGAATGGCTAAGGAAAAACCAAAAGTGACAGCTCATGGTGGCAAGAATGTGGAGCAAGGGGAACACTCCTTCATTTCTGGTGGTCATGAAAACTTGTACAGCCATTTGAGAAATCAATATGGTAGTGTCTCAGAAAATTGGGAGTCCATCTACCTCAAGATGCAGCTATACCACTCCTGGTTGTATATCCAAAGGATTTTCCATCATACCACAAGGAATTTTTCTCAACTTTGTTCATATCAGGTTAATTAATAATAGCCAGAACATCTTAGATGTCTCTCCACTAAAGAATAGATAAAGAAACGCCTTTAATCCCAGCACTTGGGAGGAAGAGGCAGGTGGATTTCTGAGTTCAAGGCCAGCCTGGTCTACAGAGTGAGTTCCAGGACAGCCAGGGCTACATAGGGAAACTCTGTCTCGAAAAACCAAAATAATAATAATAATAATAATAATAATAATAATAATAATAATAATAATAATAGCCAGAACATCTTAGATGTCTCTCCACTAAAGAATAGATAAATAAAATGTTATATGTACTCATGAAATATATCTATTACAGACAAATAGAACTAGAAACTAAAATACCCTGAGTAAGAGATAAGCTAGACTCAGAAAGACAAACATGATATGTACTCATGTATAAGTGGATATTAGCTGTAAATTAAAGGATAACCATGCTGTAATCCACAGAGCCAAAGAAGCTACATAACCAGGGGGAGTCCAAAGGGTGTGGGTGGTACATGAGTATCCTCCCTGTGAAGAAGAAATAGAAAAGACATCACAGGTGGCTGGAGTGGCTGTTTGTGGGTGGAGGCGTGAATATGGGGCCCAGCTAGCTCAACTGGTCAAACAGGAGACTCTTAATCTCAGGGTCATAGGTTTGTGCTTCATGTTAGGCACCATTTCGTTGTAGTTAGGCTTTGGGTCTTTTTCCAAGACCCATGCTTCCAGAAATAAGACTCAGACTCAAAATACACTTACAAGCACCTTGGCCATATAGCAAGGCTCTTCTTTGACAAGATCATAACTAAAATAACCCAGTTATTTTAATTTACATTCTGCCACATGGTTGGTTATGTTCAGGTATCATGTATCTGTCTTGTCATATCTTTCCTGTGGACCTCCTGTGCCTGGCCCTATTCTAGAATCCTTTCTCCTCCAAGGCACCCCACCTACCATTTCCTGCCTAAGCCATAGGCCATAAGTTTTTTTATTTGATAGGTAATGCATCTGTACAATAAATAAGATATTTGCTCTACAGGGAAAGGAGGGATCAGGTGGGGAGAGGATGGAGGAAGAGATTACTGGGAAAGAAAATAGAAATTGCAGGCACCTCTGGCATGAGCTGTAATCCTAGTGGAATCAAGAAACCCAGTTATCTACAAGGGTGACCCTAGTTAAGACTCCTAGCAATGGGGGATATGGAACCTGAGCTGTGTAGCCCCTGTAACCAGGCAAGACTTCTAGGGGAGGGATTGGTACACCAAACCAGCAACAAAACTGTAGACCTACAATTTATCTTGCATACAAAATGTGCTAGGATAAAGGTGGTGCAGAAATTTTGGGAGTGTCCAACCAACGACTGGTCCAGGTTAAGACCCATGACATGAGTAGGTGCCTTACCCTTGATGCTATCTGGATGGCAAAAACCCAGAGGCTGAATAACCCAGAGATCTAAGGTGGAAAATGACACTTAATGATATTCTGCTATACTCAGATTTGTGCCTTGCCCAACTGTCCTTAGAGAGGCTTAATCCCAGCAAATTATGGAAACAAATGCAGGGACTCATGACCAAATATTAAGTAGAGGTAGGAAATCCTGGGTTAGAGGAGAGGAATGATTGTAGAATCCAGAGGAGTCAAAGACAACACAAGAAAATCCAAAAGTTCAATAAACCTTAACTCATACAGCTCACAGAGACTGAGCTGACAAGCAAGAACCCTGCATGGGACTGACCTAGACCCTCTGCAGATATGTAACAGTTATATATAGCTTGGAATTCTATGGTACTCTTAACAGTGGGAGCAGGGCTGTCACTAAATCTTTTGCCTACTTTAGGGACTTTTTCTTGAATTGCCTTGTCCAGCCTCATTACAATAGAGGTATTCAGTCTTACTGCAACTTGATATGCCATGGTTAGTTGGTATCCATGGGAGGCATGATCTTTTTGGAAGATAAATGGAGAGAGGTGATAGTGAGGGAGCCATGGACAAGGGAGGTGTGGGGAGAGACTAGGAGGAGAGGAGAAAGGGGAAACTGCAGTTGGGATGTGAAAGAAAGAAAGGAAGAAAGAAAGAAAGAAAGAAAGAAAGAAAGAAAGAAAGAAAGAAAGAAAGAAAGAAAGGAAGGAAGAAAGGGAAGAGAAAGACAAAAACAGAAAAATAGAAGGAAGGAAAAAAGGAAAGAAAAATGAAAGAAATTATTAATATATATAATTTCTCTTTTATATAAATATTACATACATATAATATATGTTGTATATATACATATAGTTGTAGGTACATGTATACATGTATAGACATATATGTGTAGTTTTTATATAT
>JADRCD010121985.1:0-16905 GCA_019843815.1 Montemys delectorum
GGGGGGGGGTTGCCCCTTCCTCACTCTCTTGTTCTCTTACTTTTCTCCTCTCGTACTCTTACTTCGTACTCTTACTTCCTCTCACTCTCTTGTTCTCTTACTCTCATACTCTTCCTCTCATTGTCTTACTCTCCTACTCTTACCCTTCTCCTCTTGCTCTCCTACTCTCTCTCTCTCTCTCTCTCTCTCTCTCTCTCCCCCTTCTTCTCCTTTCCTTCTCTCTACTCAATCAGCATATTCTCTTCTTCCTACAATAAAATAACTCATTTATACATTGCCTCCTTTTTAATTAACGTGCCATGCAGCAAGCAGGTCACCCCCAGGAGAGAGAGAGAGAGACCTGGGCCTCAACAGCAGGCCCTCTGCCCTCAGGGAGAGAGACAGCCAGGCCACCAGCTCAGTCCAATTCTCTGCCTTTGGAACAACAAAGTGCAGTCAGATGCACATGAAGGACAAAGGACTTTTAGGACCTTCACTGTCTGTCTGCAGCATCCCTTCACTTCTTATCCATACCCCAGAAACTCTCCACCTTGCCTGCTGTTTTGTTTCCAGTCCTCCTTCACCAGTATTCCTCTGGATATAATTTCCCAGTATTATACCATTTCCCTTTCTTTGTGGTCAAGATTTTGGTTAAATGTGATAGACAGTGGACATTGAGTTCCTATTACCTGTAGTCAATGACCATTCATGTACTCTCTGATGCTCCTGAAAGGCTTAACTGTGTGCCCTTTAACCAGAGAGATTGTGTTGTAATTTATGTGTTAGTTCTCAGTTTTTACTAGTAGAAATTTATAGGCGCTCAAACATTCTGTGTTTAACTTTTGTCCCTAAGAAGTGAATACACAGGACATCTGATTATTTTGTTTGTTTGTTTAATGTATATCTAGAAAAGGCAAGCTCTGTTACTTTAAAGTGTGGAGTAAACTTTTAAGAAGGTTCAATATGTGCTATAAAAAAAACCCCAAGCTTTGTCTGTAGGCTGGCCCTTTGGAGCCTTTCTATCTCACCTGAAAAATTACAAATAAATACAGCATCTTCGTTGCTCTGAGTATGTCATGGTTGTGGGAAGGCTTGTCCCTTTACTTCTCTTCTGGTTTCACTGTTAAATGTGGGTTATTTAATCTAAAGAGGACAAGAAGAACTGGGAGCAGACGAACAAGATGGGTGTTGGATCAAGTTTTAATATGCACAGCAGTAAGAATGGCTGTGGAGTTAGAGCTTCACTGTACAATAAGTCACCAGAAATTTGGGGTCAATATAGTGGTGACCGAATGAAAATGGATCCCATAAGATTATATATTTGAGTATTTGAGTGGATGGAGATGTTTTGGAATGGTTGTGGGCTTTTGGGGAAAAGTGTGTCACTGGCCATGGGATTTATTCCCAGTGCTATTTCTCTGGCTCATTGATGTGGGTCTATATGTGTGAATTTTCTGCTGTTTATTCACTTTTCCACCATAGATTCTAACCTGCTTAATTTATAAGTCAAATTAGATTTAAAAACAAAGCCGTCTTGGTTATGATGTTCTTCCCACAGCAATAGTAAAGTAAGGAAGACCAAAGTTGGTACCAGAAGTTGGCTATTTCTGTGACAGGCCTGGACAACCTACTTTTTGGAGGAAGGTGGAAGACTTAGGGACTTTGGACTGTGAAAATAATCAAACACTGTAAGCTGAACTTTAATGGGCCTGCCTAGTAGGTGCTTGGAAAACACTAGTGTTGATAGGAATTTAGACTGTGGAGGCTCAGCTCAGGATGTTATGGAGGGAAATAATATTAGCAACTAGGCTGGAAACTATTATTGTATTTTGGAAAAGAATATGGCTGCTTTTTGCCTATGTCCTAAGATTTTGCCAGAGGCTAAACTAAAAAGGAATGGGTTAATTTCCTTGGTAGAGACAATTTCAAAATAACCTAATATTGGCTCTATGGTATGTTTATTAGCAGTCACTTTCATGTGTGTCTACAATGAAACAGAGCAACTAGAACAAACAAAACAAAACAAAATATACACTCTAAAGAGAAAGTAACAGTAACGGGAAATGTAATGTTGGGGCCAGGGCCTGTACTTAAAGAGATGAGAAGACAAAAAGCCCAATCCAAAATTTAATCAATGGAGGGGTGCACTCAGGGAAAAACTCCACCCAGCTACATTTCCAGCTTGTAAAAAGAAAAGAGCTAAGGCTTTTTCTTTGTTACTACAAAGGAACAAGAAATTAAAAGCTGCTAAAAATTTGATTCACAGATGTCAGAGAATACCCCAAGTTTGTGGTCAAAGTTGGCGGTGTTGTCTATATGGCTCTGGCTTTAGAGTCATGAAAGACACATGAATAAGTGATTTTAGAAATGTGTATAGGCTGCTTGAGGTAGTCTCATGGGGAAGAGATCAATAATGATGGGATGGGAATAGTTAAATTCAAGACACACCAGAGCCCTGGAGCTGCAGAAAGGGCATCCAAGAGATATTTAGGAGTTTAAGTAGCTGGTGCTCATCCTCTGCCGTAAAGAATCTTTCAATGTCCTCCAAGATCATTTCTATGCATGGGATTAATTCATAAGGGTTTAGGTTAAGAGAAAATTATGTATATTAAAATCAAATTCACATTTTCTGTAAATGGCTTGCTTGCCCATTCTGACCTACTCTGTTTACACTCTTCTTCCCTCACTATACACCAAACCTTTGATTACACATGTATACGTTGCCATTGACCTAGTGTTTTGATAGTTACTCTTATATAAGAAATATCAGTTGGCTTTGAGGAAGAGGAAAGCATGTTTTCTGTTAAAGTCAAACCATAAAAAAACCCAATTTCTTTTTTTTAACAAATGACAGCAAGACACCTAGGAGAGAATCTCCCAATTTAAACATTAAACGTAATATACCATGAAAATAATGGAATAGTCATAATTCACTTCAGTTACACTGTTTATCTAACACACGATCAGCGGTGTGGAAATTGCTGTGGTCCATAAATAGTCTCCATATGCTGTCAGACTATTTACTCTGTCTAGCAATCTGCAAGTGATTTGCTCATAAGATGCCCAGTTTTAAACATACTGAGGATGAGAAATTTACCCTAACACATGAATTTATACACTTTTTGATATAACATACACAGTTTGTGTAATATTGTGAAAATTCACATATAGATTTGTCTGAAATTATGCTTTTTAAAAAAATAAGCAGTTTTTTAAACAAATGATGACAGCTCTTATTCTCATTTTTTTTTTAAGTGAATTCTCTGATGCCACCATGGTGGTAGTAAAGGATTTACATATCCCAAAGTTGAAGCAAGACATTTTGTTGTAGGCAGATTATCCTAACAGGTCCTACTAAGGGATGAAATTTTTCTTTCTGCTGATGAGAATTTTGTGGGAAGCTGAGAGAAAATGAAGTTCAATTTGCATTAATAAAACTTCCATATGGCTTCAAGAAGTGTGTGCATATGTGTGTTTTTTAAAGTAGCTTGCTCTTTCCCACGATCATAGGAAGAAGATCATGCTTGAAGAATTTTACTTCATGACAGCCATGCAGCTGTGATTTTAACAACACACACACAAAATCAGTAGGATTTTGTGTGAGTGTCTGTGTGTGGTGTATGTTTGAAGTAAATAATGAAATGAAATAAGTCAAGGAAAAGGTAAAAAACTATGTGTAATAAAGCCAAAGAGATATGTCATTTTAGTGACAGAATTTTGGGGACTTCTCTCCTACTTCAAGACACGTGTGAAGGTTTTTCATTTTGGATCTTGTCACCCTCTTCTTGTCAGACACTGCTCATGTGAGTAGGATCAGGCTTTGGAACATCCACACTCATTTTGTGTGTTGTTTACTGTTGTTCACTTTCCATCCACATATTTTCACACCAGCTATGAGAACCAGCTGTGACTCCAGCGATGTGATAGAACCCAAGAGAAACACATGCGAAGGCTTAGAGTAAGCAAAGAAGGGACTCGTCTTGGGGCCATAGTGGGAAGATTAGTTCTCCTCGGGAATGTGTGCCCAAATATAACCACTGGCACCCATGAGCTTGACCTACTTGGTAAAAGTTACTTGCAAATGTAAACAGGAATTACAAGCAGAGACTATCGTGGATTATGGCAACAAGTATTTTCATTAAAGGGGAAAACTTGACAAGCACATGGGGAGAGAAGGCTTAAAGATGGTAGTACAGATAAGGGTGCTGCTTCCATGAGCCAAGAAACAACAAGATCTGGAGTATGCACTGGCATACTTTCTAGTGGAGGTTCACAAGGGATAGGACTCTCTCTGCTGATGCCATTTAAACTTCTGAGTTCAGAACTATGAAGGCCTATTTGTGTTGTTTTTAAGCCACTTTGTTTGTTTTAATTTGTCATAGGAGCCTTAATAATCTGATATGGGCAGAAACTGAGAAGCCATCAAAAACTCAGAGACTAAAAATAAAGGTAATAGTCTGGTGCAGTACTTTATTTATTTTTGGTATTGGGGATTGAAAGCATCACACATTCTGTTGCAATTCAGTTACACTCTAAGGATTGATGCAGTGTTTTATAAAACAAAAATACTTTCCTCAAGTCCAGTTTGTAATAAATAACATGTTAACTTTTTTTTAATCGGCTATTTTCTTTATTTACATTTCAAATGTTATCCCCTTTTCTGGTTTCCTTCCCTCCCGGAAACACCCTATCACTTCCTCCCTCCCCCTGCTTCTACGAGGGTGCTCCTCCACCCACTCACCCACCCACTCTCACCTCCCCACCCTCGATTCCCCTACACTGGGGTATCTATCAAGCCCTTTCTAGGCCCAAGGACCTCTCCTTCTATTGATGCATGACAAGGCCATTCTAAAATGACAATAACAACCCTGAAGTTCCAGTGTGGCTAGCTACCTTGGTACCCTGGATTAATGAATGTCTCTTGAATAGAATCTAGATAAACTCGGGATTTTATCTTTAGTAGAGCCAATCCTACTGAGAGAGGAGAAGAAAAACTAAGAGTTTTATTTCTAGGATCCAGCCAGTCACCCACCCATAATCCCCAGTTTGTATAAGCTATACCACCAGACAAAAACTCTGATGTGGGGCAAAAGTGCAGTGGAGGGCTGCTCATCTTTCTTTTGATTCTCAAGCTCTCTGAA
This sequence comes from Montemys delectorum, assembly GCA_019843815.1. Taxonomy (NCBI): domain Eukaryota; kingdom Metazoa; phylum Chordata; class Mammalia; order Rodentia; family Muridae; genus Montemys; species Montemys delectorum. The sequence continues at coordinate 5,121 of JADRCD010121985.1, forward strand.
AGGGTTTAGTAAGAGATTTTTCAACTTGTCTACATTTCTCTTGGTTTTATAGCCTTTTCAGTTGCCTTTCTGGTTTTCTCCGACTCTGGCTTTACATATGTCCTTCTAGCACATCCTATTAGCCATCTACTTAGAGGTGGAGGGGCCTCCAAAGCAATTTGGATACAAATTGAGAAGAGAGGTAGAGACTGGTAGGGTATTAGTATTGGTTAGGAAGCCTGCTGTCCTTATGGGAATTGTTTTACTCTTATTTTGGGCTGTTTCTCCCATCTCTCTGAGGCAGGGGCTCATGCAACCCAGATTGGCTTTAATATCACTAAGTAGCCAAGAAGGTCCTTGTACTTCTGACCTCCTGTCTCTGCCTCTTTAGCTGTGAGATTACAGATACTGGTTTATGAAGAAATGTGGATTGAATGCATGCTCTGCAAGTCCTCTCCCAACTGAACTACATCTCCAGGCACTGGTCTTTCTCACTAATGAAAGTTTGTGCTCTGTGGGAAGCACCTTTATACTTCATGAAAACCTCAGTCTGTTCACTAGGATCTAAGGAGGAGATGGATGAAACTGGAAGATCTTTCTCTAATCCAGTGGCAACACCAAACACTTACTGAACTCTCCTTATGGATCAGGCACCATGCAATTTAGAACAAGGAGGCAAAGGAAAGGGATAATGTCTACAAAGAAGTAAAAATATCTAGTGATAACCCTCAAATCCTCTTGATCAGCAGACATATGAGAAATGAGGAAAGGTCTACAAGAGTAGTTCTGGGACGAGGCTCAATTATGAGCAGTTTCTCCAGGATTCTTCCCACAATTACAGACCCTGTACCTTTGATTATTCAAACCACACCAGGATTTTCCATGTACCCCTTTTAACTTTTGGAAGCAAAATTAAATTAAGAAACATCTCTCTTACTTAACATGGCAGTATTACTTATCATTTTTCCCAAATAATCATCAATGTCACCCTGCTACCCTCTCCAAATATATCTCCAGGAAATGCCTCTCAAGGGATAGTGGGGTAGTTATTCTTTAATGCACGATGCAGATCTTTCAATTATTGAGGGTGGCTTAGTTAGAACTTATACAGAAAACCACAGAGGATGCAGTGATCTGCCTGAACATGGAAGAATATGAAGTTGATTACCCAAGTATTTATTTGCAAATAGCCTTCCCTTGAGCTAGTGTGACATCAGCTGAGGCAGGTCCAGTTCATGGAGTCCAGGTCAAGAAACCCTGTGGCAGTGCTTTTCTGAGATGCTATGTTAGAGCAAGCTGAGTAGAAAGCATGAGGGGGCCCCTGCTTCTGCACAGCGTGGGGTTCACTTTCATCTTTCTCATTGAGCAGGAAGCCACTTATTTTTCTGCCAAGAGTTTAAAAGTCCATCCTATCACCACAGCCTCCAGAAGAATGATGATCCTTCAGAGGCAACAGCTGCCAGAGAGCAAGACTGAGCACAGGTTCCCACAAAGAGACTTAGAGAAGCTGTTAGAAGATGCAGAGGATGAGGATCTGAGGGGGAATGCAGAGAGCAAGCACAGCAGCTTCGGGACTCTGCATCCAGTGGGAGATGAAAGCAAATCCTTCCACTGAAACTACTGGCAAAAGTTCAGTCCTGGAATGATGTGATTGCAGTGTTTGTGGGGGATGTAGTTACTGAGATGTTAGATGTATTCCAAGAGATTATGTGCAGCCTAGTTGCTTTATAAGAGAACACTTTGGGATGCTCTCACCAAGGCCCACGTTTGTCCAATACCACATCTCTAGTCCCAGTAAAAGTTACAATTTTCTCTTTCATCATGAGTTATTATGTTATTAGCTTATGTAGGCAACCATGAATGTCAAATCTCAGACTCTATAATTCCCATTATGTAAAAAGTGATTTCATTCTGTTTTCATCCTCATAACCCTATTATTCTATGGAAAAGTGGGAATTTTCAGCTTGGATAATTCATTTCTCTCTCCAATTCCAACTTTCTTCCCTAGATGTGTATTTCAAAGGTCTTAGTGTTGTTCATGTTCTTCAATAGATTTGGCTTTCTTCTCTGGATCATGGAAAGCTACTTAAGACTGCTCCTTGCCTGAGTTCTCAGCCTCACCACAAAGTCTTCTGCCTTATTTCTGGATCATTACCGAGTCTGCCCCATTGGATATTCTTTGAAGCTACTAGGAACTCTCCCTTGAGGTTCTTCATCTCCTCATGCTCATCTTAGATAAAGACTATCCTGTATTTCTCTAGAAGAGAGTCTTATATTCTTAGGTGCTCCAATTCTATTACTGCAGGATGCTTCTGTCTCTTTGGCTCTCTGTGAAAGCAAGGGAATGGAAACTCGTTAGCATGGTACAGTTCCACCCTCTGAGTTTTGTAGACCCACATGCATCTCATATTGTCTTATGGCTCCTCTCCTTCCCCCAAGAGGATGACACATTCTTTGTGGTAAGGAAGGAGGTGAGAAACATAACAGAATATGATTTGTTTCTTTTCTTATTTTCTCAACAGACATTCTCCTTGAACCTTTGCTCTGAGTTTTGAATCTATGAAGCAAGTAGTAGGTTCTGTCTTTCCTAAGTTTGTTGTAGTTCCCTTCTGCAGGATGCTGGTGCAGAACACCAGCTTTGTGAGTAGAGGGACAGAGGATCTTGAGCCAGAGATCAACAATAGATATTATAACTCCAGAAAGTTAGGATGCCTTGAAACTATTTAATCCATTGATTATACTCTCCATAGAATATGAGGTCAGTTGCTCTCTGTGGATCCCTTTATTTACCTCGATGAAGCACCAGGTGTAGGCAACTTAATCTAGTATCATTATCTAAATATTCCTCTCTGCACACACTCTGTTAGAATTAAGATTTTTGTATGTTTACAGTAGGAAACAGAATAGTGTCTTTGGCAGACTTCTTTTTTAGGAGGCCCTAGTTTATGTTCATAATATTCATGCAAACGGAGTGGAATTTCTCTGATACCTATTGCCCTACAAATACTAAGTCTTACAAGCCAGTTCTAAAGTAAGTCACTGGGAACAATATCAAGTTCAAATCTTCAACTGTAAGAAGTTTCTTTTATGTCTATGTGTCTATATATGTCTTGACATTTTAGCTCAAAAACTGATACCGAGTCTGTGTAGGACTCAGAGGCTCGATACTTAGAAACTTTGCCACTCACTTTTCACTTCTTAATAAACACAATTTTAATGTGCTGACCAAAACTTTTTTAAAATCACTTTTAGGAAGCTATAATTGAGCACAACAGCCTCTATATAACAAACAAACAAAACCAACCAAACAACAACAACAACAAATACCTTAGAAGGAACTCTGTGAGCACTTAAATTTTCCTCCTTCAGTATTCCTCTTGCTTACAGAGTGACTATCTAAAACAGTCTCTAAAGCTGAAAACAGTGTTCCCAGAAATGAATTGAAAATTCAGACAAATGTAAGAGCAAATGTCAAGCAGAGGTTACACTTACTGCAACTCCTCACTAAGTAGGGAAAGGGTTGATAAAGGTGACCTTTATCTTGATATGACCTCTTATTTCCTTGAGAAGAAACTGGCAAGTAGCTCAGTAAGTGATGGGCCACTTATCAGAGGCCGATTAAGCGTTTGCACTAATAAAGTAAAAAGCATCTCAGATAAAGGACAAGTGCTTTAATCCTTCCTGCAAGATAGGCCTCCAAATCAGGATACTGTACAATGACATTTGATCTGAATGTGTAAGTATTTTGCAAGAGGAATGTGCTAAATTTGGAATAAGGCAGTTGGTTGCTATGCTTCACTACATGGGTAGAAATGGCTCTTTATACAGTGAGCATCATAATGTTGACTGTACATGGAAAAACTACTTGATACTTAATTTCTCTGAAGAGTGCTTATTGTTTATGCTGTCTACTTCCTGGGATGTTTAAATACATAGTATCAAATGGTTCTGGAGGAACTTTGCCATAGTAGAAATGGAACCTGGGAGACTGCATCACTTGCTTGGGCCACAGGCAATAACTAATCCTCACACCACACCCTATATTTCCTGTCCATTTACTTTACTCAATCACTCTTAGCTCAGGCTGCAATAACAAATACAACAAGGCAGGTATCTTAAAAAGCAAACATTACTGTCCATGGAGGCCGGAAGTCAAAGATCAAGTCACGGGCAGAATGAGTTTCTGATGAGGGGGCTTTTTTCCCACTTAGAACAAGCCTACCTAGCAGTTATAGCTTCAGCTGAGACAGGCACTTGATCTCACCTTAAACTTGAGGTCCTTTGTTGAATAGTGGGGTTGGAAGCATGTGTGACCTTGCCCATTTTTATTCTCTTCTTAAAGACTTTTATCATACCTTGAAGCTTCACCTATTACCTTCACTTGACCAGAATTTTCTCTCAAAGACTTCATCTAAAAATAATCATCACACTGTGGGGGTGTGTGTGTGTAGGGCATTGATATTTGAATTCTAAGCATTTAGTTAATTGTTTTTTCCCAATAGCCAAGAAATGGAATCAGCTTAGATATTCATCAAATAATGAATGGATAATGAAAATGTGGTTCATATGTGCAACAGAATACTATTCAGGTGTAAATATAAGTGAAATTATGACATTTCAGAAAAAGGATGAAACAAAACCAAATTATACTCAACAAGGTGGTCCAGGCCCAAACAGACAAATGCTATATATTTTCTCTCATGTATGGATCCAGCTCGAAGTTCTTTAACTAGTTTTTCTGAAATACCCATAAAGGCCAGGAAGCTAGAAAAGGGGGCATTAGAAGGAGAAATCCCTTAAGGGAAGAGAACTAGAAGAGCCCATCTGATATGTTAGCTGAATGGAGACTATGGTGAGGTGGAGGTGACATTTCAAGGGGATTAGGAATGGAAGGGGTAGGGGGAAATGAAAGGTTAGAGGAAAGAGATAACCAAAATGAAGGAAATATAGAAAAAGTCTTAAGGAAGCATACTATATTGTAAGTCTGTTAAAAACATAGTTTTAAAGAAAGGTTTGAGTGGAGGCACCTGGATTGGTAGATGATGCTTCTACTAGAAGCCTAAGGTTAGCAAATGAAATTCTCAGAACCTGGCATAGGATACCTTCCTGTGAGCTACTGGTGAGGATGGATCCCGAAGTCTCCAAAACATTACAGGTTGTTGCCAATGTCCTTTCTGGCCACTGGAGCTACTTTTAAAGATCCTATTCCTGAAGACTCACTTCAGCTGCAGGACACCAAGAGCTCTAGCTGAGTTTTGGATGGTAGTATCCTGCCCACTGACTAGCTTTCACAGAGACAGAGATGTGAGCAAACTGTAAACAGAGGGTAAATCAACAACAGTTCTACACAGCTGTGGACCCCATGAGTTTTATCAAAAGCCTTCCTTGCAAGATATATCCTCTGGTGCAAGTGACATGACTTTTATGAAGATATTCAACTGCTTCCCATTACCATATGAGAAAAAATTATTCCTGGGACTTTAAATATGATCAAGAAACCATGGACTGGAGGTCACGGACCTGTGTAGAGAATCTACCACTGTTGTACAAAAGGGTCAAGGTAGCAAATTTCCTTCTAAATACTTAGGTTCACACTGGTAGATTAGTGCTGCCCTCAGACTTCAAAACTTCTTTTTGTAGCTAGTGCTGGTTAATGTAGAGATGTACAAGTGGGACAAGTTTGGAATGTAAGTGACCTAAAATTGAATGCTGTGACCTAAAAGGGACATTTATATTATCCTTTCAAAGATTTAGAAAACATCCAGAGGAGAGGTCAGCAGGAATGCAGGAGTCAGAGTTTGGGAATGAGAAAACTAAAATGTCTAGTCATGGCAGTTCTGAATTATTACTGCAGTTGTACTTACCTGCACAAGATCTGCATAAGACTGGCCCCATTGCTATTTCAGCATGCATAAGGGAGCTCACGAGGCCCTGACTCTCACGAGGACAGTTAATTGTGGTTAGGGGAGAGGGAACCAATTTTATAAGTGAAATAGTCATTGAAAAGTCACCTATTCAGAAAAAATTTCAGGAATTCTATAGTTTTAGAACTGATATTATGATATTTATATTCATTTCTTCCTTTCCCTAGAATCTATAGCCTATCACAAAATGTTCAATTATCATTCCCGTAAATTCAACTATAAAATAATTTTCAGTAAGCAGCTAATAAACCGTGAAGTATTATGTGATTTAAATGGCAGCACATATTCTGAATTTGGGACACAGCCAGTCTTTCGACGACTCCTCTCTCTTGGGGCATTGCCAAATTTTACTGCCCTGGTGTTTTATGTATCATAAATTTGCAATATGCTGGGTATTTTATGTGAATCCAATACAGCGTCTTAAATACTTATCAGTTATTATCTGTGGATAGAGTGTTCCTGAGAAGTTCATATATTGAATGCTTCCTACACAATGCAAAGGATGTTCAGAGATGAGGGTCCTGTGAAGTGACCCTCATCTCTGGACTCTGACTTTTTTCAAATTGATAGATCCATTAATAAATTTATAATTGAGTAACATATGAGGCAAAGTGGAAACTATGGCATATGGAGCCTGATTAAAGAAAGAAGGTTACTGACAGCAATGCCTTCCAAAGGTAGGTCTTGATCTTAGCCCTTAGCTTGTGTTCTCTGATTAGAGTGCCCTGATATGAGCAACTTTGTCTCAAAGGGTTCTTTTTGCATTACTGTTTGCCTTGCCACAGGCCAAAAGCAATAGAGACAGACAACCATGGACTAAAACATCTTAAACTATGAGATAAACTCTTCCTTTTCTCTTTGTACTTTGATGCAGTGGTGAAAAGCTGTTCAACATACTCTCATTACCTCCCCCACCCCCAAATTCTCAATAGAAAGTATTTACTTGAGTGGATATGTACTGGAAATCTATTAAATTACCCACTTTCATCATTTCTCTGACAAAATATCTGATAGAGGCAACTTAAAGGAGAAGGACATGTTCTGGCCTGTGGTTATCGGGACTACCAATCTGCTTCAGCAGTGACGGCATGGTGAAGACTGTTGTGGAGGGACATATGTTTCGTTATTTTCTTTTTTCCTTTTTTATTTTTTATTAGATATTTCCTTTATTTACATTTCAAATGATTTCTCCTTTCCAGGTTTCCCCTGGGGGGTAACCCTGTTCCCTTCCCTCTCCCCCTGCTCACCAACCCACCCTCTCCCGCTTCCTGGCCCTGGCATTCCCCTACTCTGGAGCATAGAGCCTTCACAGGACCAAGGGCCTCTCCTCCCATTGATAACCAACTAGGCCATCTTCTGCTATACATATGCTGCTGGAGCCATGAGTCCCACCATGTGTACTCTTTGGTTGGTGGTTTAGTCCCTGGGAGTGCTGAGGGTACTAGTTAGTTCATATTGTTGTTCCTCCTATGGGGCTGTAAACTCCTTCAGCTCTTTGGGTCCTTTCTCTATCTCCTTCACTGGGGACCCTGTGCTCAGCTCAATGGATGACTGTGAGCCTCTACTTCTGTATTAGTGGGGTACTGTAAGAGCCTCTCAGGAGACAGCTCTATCAGGCTCCTATCAGCCAGCACTTGCTGGCATCCACAATAGTGTCTGGATTTGGTGATTTTATATGGGAAGGATTCCCAGGTAGGGCAATCTCTGGATTGTCCTTCCTTCAGTCTCTGATCCATAGTTTGTCTCTGTAACTCCTTCCATGGGTACTTTGTTCCCCCTTCTAAGAAGGATTGAAATATCCACACTTTGGTATTTCTTTTTCTTGAGTTTCTTGTGGTTTGTGGTTGGTATTTTGAGTATTCTGAGCTTCTGGGCTAATATCCACTTATCAGTGAGTGCATATTATGTGTGTTCTTTTGTGATTGGGTTACCTCACTCAGGATGATATTCTCCAGATCCATCTATTTGCCTAAAAATTTCATAAACTCATTGCTTTTAATAGCTGAGCAGTACTCCATTGTGTAGATGTACCACATTTTCTGTATCCATTCCTCTGTTGAGGGACATCTGGGTTGTTTTCAGTTTCTGGCTATTATAAATAAGGCTACTATGAACCTAGTGGAGCATGTGTCCTTATTGCATGTTGGAGCATCTTCTGGGTATATGTCCAGGAGTGGTATGGCTGGGTCATCTGTTGGTGAGCCAGAAGCAGCAAGACCTTAGCCTAAAAGCAGAGGTGGTTTATAATTCTCAAGGACTCACCTCCAGTGGCCATCTCAACAGTCCTTGCCTCAAAGGCTCCAGCTCCAAACATTATTACCATCTGTGAATTAAGCGTTCAAACACATGAATCTGTTGGATACACTTCAAATTTAAACTGTGCCATACTGTGCCTGGTTCCACAGACTCATAGCCATCTCATAATACAAAACGGATTTAGTCCAACTTCAAAAGTTCTCCTAGTCTTGATAGTCCCCCGAACTTTCAAAGTATGTTCCAAGGCATAAATCAGTCTTTTAGCTTTCATCCCCAGTAAAAACAAAACCAAATTACATACTTCTAATATACAATACCACAGAACAAACATTTTCAATCCCCAAAAGAAAAACATGAGGATAGCAAGGACACACTGGACAAAAGTAATGCTGAGAGGCAGCAAGGAAACATTAACCCTTACATCTCTATGTGTGGCCTGTGGGACACTTGGTGGTGTCATCTGTCTCCAGTGGGTTTGGGTAACCCTATCCATATGGCTTGCTATTTGCAGCACACAAGGCCTTTGTTTTATGTTGGCTTCACTCACAGCCTGAATCTTTCCTAGCCAGACTCTTCATTTCCAGAGCAGCATTGCCTTTACCTTCATGGCTTTACAAATTGGCCTCCCAAGAGCCTCCTTACAAGGAATCCAACACTGCCATATACTGACTGGTCTCAATGACTGAGTGCAAGCCTCAATGACTCTCTACATGCATCTTATCAAAATAGCACTTGATAATGAGTTCTGCTGCCAGGTTGAAGTATAACTGCGTCCTTTGAATTACAACTAGAGTAGCATCCAGGTGTCTTTCTTGACCTTGTATCTCTCTATAGTTACAAGAAACAAATAGTTGATGTTTAAGTTACACAGCCTATGTTAACCTCTCATGGTAGCCAGATCTGACTGAGATGGTTGTCTAATGAGTTTACTTAAAAGAATAATGTACAAATGTAAAAATATACCAACAGGTTATCATGATGCAGTTAGACTCAAGACATTAGAGAGATCCAACCTTTTAAATTCATCTCAAAATTTACAACAAGATCTCTGAGTAGTTGGCTAGATTTCCAGTGTCAGTCTTGATTCCCCTTTTGTTGTACAGGTATTCCAATTAGAGAGTTGTTGGTTACTGCTCAGGTAGGCATGCCACTATAGCTCCTTTAGGTTTATCATGCCATGCATTGTTGTGGTTCACAGTCATCATAGCTGGGTAAGACTGATGGCTGCTTTCCTCCATTGGAAGCTTGCATGGAACATTTTGGTACCATGAAGGCTAGTCTACAGGAAGAAGGCTTTCAGGACAGTTCAAGATTTAGGAATATTGCATATTTGCATATATGTATGTAACAAAAAAAAATGAGGCCATGAATTTGAAGGAGAGCAAGAAGGAGTATTTGTGGGAGGATTTGGAGGGAGGGAAGGCAATAGGGAAATGATGTAATTATAAGTTTAAAAAATAAGTAATTAATAAATAAATAAATAATTAAAAAATTTCAGCAAGCATTCTCTATGACAATAAAAGTGTAATAATCATTAATTTATTATTATTTGGTGAAATACAAGTAATAAAATTAAGTAGAGCTAGAAATAAAGTGATTTTCACATATATTGTTTTCTTTCTTTATACAGATTAAGAATTACAATCTGTGAAGAAACTTGACCATACATTTCCAGTTAACTCATCAAACTATTTTCTAGCAGCAATAATATTGAAATAAAATATACTTATTCTATACACTCTCTTTGTTGACTTTCTAGAGTCGTTGTAGAATACTCTACCCCATACATGACTGGTGTGTGCTCAATAGGGCAAAATGCTCTGAGTTTCAAACATTAATGTATATGGCTTCTGGTATCACAGAAACATGGGGAGGATTTAATGAGAGGCCTGGTATAACCGATTGTGATTGTAGAAAAATGTCATCCCTGAGATCGTTTCAAAGATAGAAGCCTGCATGGGCCAGAAATGAATAGATTCAGGAGGAGGAGTTAGAGAGCAACATAGATGTGCCTAAGCTCCTGGGTGGAGTGCTTAAGAAACATTATGGAGAGAGCTTGGAAGGACTTGGGGACTAGATGAGGGAAAGGAAGAAAGTTAGAACTTCAGGGTCTATACACCTACACACCCTAGTTTTACAAATTAGTCATGAAGGATACATTGGAATTGGGCTGATTGATGAGGCCAGAAGAAAAGACAACATATTTAAGCACCATTTCACCTCCTTAAAAAATCCAAGCCATTTTAATTCCACTTGGAATCAATTCTGTTGCTCATTGTTTTGTGAAAAATTATACTCAAAAAAGAAAAACTATGATTGATGAGGAATGCACTGGTTATTCAGTCTCCATTTCATTTAAAAGTATATATATTATAATAATAGATATTTATTGATGGATATAGGATGCAGCCTTGTTTCTTCCCTGTATGAAGTGTTCATCAAAGAGCAAGGAGAGCAAAGAGAAGTTGTTGTGAATCACAATAATACATGTCTTGATCTATATGTTGATACAATGTTGGGAAAGTTCAATTTATTGATAGAGAAGCGAAGCTTCTTTAACGTTCTGTAGTCTCAGAAATAAAAAAGTCATCTATTCACCAGGTGGAGGAATAGTTCTGATAGTATAGTCAGAAGACTAAAATCTTTGGAATTCGGAGTAGATGTGTCTGGAGCACTAACGTAGATATCGATACCCATTGTGTGGTCCTTGTTTTCTTAAAATCTATCTTGAAACATGGGACCTAGCAGTTTGGATGTGACAGTAAACTGGTTTTACCAGACAACAGGGGTTTTTGTTTAAACTCTACCAGCAAAAGCATTTGTGTGAGCTTTGGAGGTGGGTATGCAGAGAAGCCATCATCCTCAGGGGCAGCTGACATCTGCAGATGGCAAATGTGGGACTATGCCAGTGGCTTTGGGGGTCCCCTTGTGATGCCAAAGGCAGCATGATTCACTGCTACATGTTTGTTGGCATACTTCTCTTTCTGTTTTTCTTCATCTTTTCCTGCAATAACTAGGTAAGATTACATTTCCCTGTGTTATAACTTTACCACTTGAAATAGGTAGCATAATACCTGATGAAATCCTGATATAATGATTGCATTGAGACCTCTCAATTTGGCTTCAAGCAAGACAATTTAAAACGGTTGGATATGAACCTTGGTAATATGTTTTCATAAAATATCATGAAATGGGTGTCTAAATAGGATTTAGTTGTATCATTGTGTTAAAATGAAGTAAGACATCATTATGCACATGTAAGTCTACAATGTATCATGAAAAATAGCTCAATTGGTTCAGCTATTATCAAAACAGAGCACATTTAATCGGAACATTCAAATATTCAGCCAACACATATTTATTGTGCTGGTACTCAAGATGTCATGCTGCTGAATTTTCTGCCAGTTTAACTTCTTGTGAGTTTGCCAATATAAATGGATAGCGAAGAACAGGTTTCATTCTTTAAAAAAAAAAAAATACCCGAGCCAGCCATGTGTTTATACCCTTGGAAAACATTATTGTAAGTTTATTTCTGTCTCACCTGAACTCAATGTCTTCTGTGTTTCAAAAGAGGAAGGAAACGAAAGTGACAGCCCTTTTCAGCAGAGAGACTGTATTTATTTTTT
>JADRCD010122005.1:0-10979 GCA_019843815.1 Montemys delectorum
CAGTGAAGGAGTTAGAGAAAGGTTCTATGGAGCTGAAGAGTTTGCAGTCCCTCAGGACAAACAACAATTACCAACTAGTACCCTCAGAGCTCCCAGGGACCCAACCACCAATCAAGGACTATACATGGTGGGACTGAATGTTCTGGCAGCGTGTATATAGTAGAGGATCGCAAATTCGATCATCTATAGTCGGAAAGGACCTTGGCCTTGTGAAGGTTTTGTGCCCCAGTGTAGGGGAATGCCAAGGCCAATAAATGGGAGAGGGTGGGGCGGCAGGCATGGGGAGGGGGAGGCAAAAGGGGTTTGTTCTTGTTTTTGTTTGTTTGTTTGTTTGTTTTTTGGAGGGGAACCTGGGAAAGGGAAAATTTACATGTAAATAAAGAAAATATCTAAAAATAAAATAAAATAAAATAAAATAAAACCAGCCCCAAAATAAAAGGCAAGAGCAGACACATGCTAAATACAGATGATGAAGCTCTCTTGCTTTCTTGCTCTTGCTCTGTCCTCTTGCCCCTGCTCCTCCTGTCTCCCCGTTCTGCTCTCCACTTTCTTCATGTGCTCATGGCCAGCTTCTACTCCTCTACTCTTTCTCTGTCTCTCTCTCTTTCTCTCTGCCTTTCTCTGTCTCTACTCCCTCAACTTCCCTTCCCATTCCCTGAATAAACTCTATTCTATACTATACACTCCTGTAGCTGGTCCCTCAGGAAGAAGGGCTGCCTCAGCATTGGTCTTCAGAGGCACCCCTTTCCCGTCCAATGAGTGCACATCCTCCTAACATTCTTTCTTTCCTTATTTCTTTTTTTTTTATAAAACACAACATATTCCTGATTAATAATTGATGTAGAAGGGCCCAGCTCACTGTAGGCCATGCTATACATGAGCAGATGGCCCTGGGCTGTATAAAAAAAGCAAACTAAAGAGCTGGAAAGTTGGCTCCGAGGTGATAAACACTGATTGCTCTTCCAAAAGTTCTGGGTTTGATTCCTAGCATCTACATGATGGCTCACAACAGTTTGTTATTACAGTTTCCAGTGATCCAACTCTCTCTTACGGCTTCAATGAGCACTAAGCACACAGGTAGTACACAGATATACACACAAGCAAACATCCAAACATATAATAAAAGTTAAAATAAATGAATAAATAAAGCAAGCTGAAAAAAACCATAGAGAACAAGCCAGTAAGCATTGCTCCTCCCTGGGCTCTGCTCCAGAGTCTGTACACTGGTCACTCCTTGAGCTTCCCTTGATGACAGACTCTGTCCTATAAGAGGTAACAGACTTTTTCCAATCTACATTGTTTTACCAAAATAACAAAACCAAACTTGAACAAGGAGCAATATAAAGGCCTTATACATAATAAATATCAAACAGTGCTATATTGTCATTAAAGTTAGTTTCAAAGGATTTAATTATTGTCTATATTAGGTATGTTTAAAGATTATTAGAATTGTACCTCCTAAGAGAAAATGGAGAACTGGCCTTGGTGCTGAACTTGCTTTCTTTCTACATAGCGCCCTTTACCCTACAATGAGGTACCATAATTCCTCTCTTTGCTGGTAACTTAACAAGTGGCTTACAGACAGATGTCAATTCAATACACTCTCAAATCTTTGTTCTTTGAATAAAATTTTAAGTAACTGGGCATTTTGAAAGAGAGCATTGATAGCAATCTAGGTTAGAACTTTCCTGCAAAACTTCTCAGCTTTCCCTTCTAGACTATCTCAGCTCCTTTGAATCAACCAACAATTGACAGAAACACTTTTTGCCAGAGACACTCACTGGACATGCTGGGCCAGGATTCACATAGCAGAATCCATTGTCCTTCCTATGACCCTTCTGATCCTGGCAGACTTACTCTTAGTCATATAGCAGCATGCTTGCAGGAGTCCTTCCTTCTATCCCAACATGATCCCCTAGGGACTTTACCTCATGGTACAGTTCCCCCAACCCTTTTATTCCTGTCCTTCTAAACGTATGTTTTGTCCATATACAGTCTACCTGCAAAAGGTCCTCCATCTACCCTGCTCCCATTACCTAGAGACAGACATCTATCGAACAATCCACTCAAATACTAAGAATATACTTTTTTCTCAGCAACTCATGAAACTTTCTCCAAAATTAACTACATACAAAGACACAAAGCAAACCTCAATGTCTATGGAATTTACATACTACATCATATCTGACCACCATAGATTGAATCTAAATAACAACAAAAACAACGACAACAACAACAACAGCAACAAAAACCCAGATGGTATATAAACTCATGTAAACTAAACAACTCACTATTGAGTGAAAAAAAAGTAGCTCAAGAAAGAAAATCAAGAACAAAATTAAAAGGATTTTGTAAAACTGAGTAAAAATAAAAATATACCATACATAAACCTTAGGGACACAATGAAAATGGTGCTAAGAGACAACTTCATTGCACTGAGAGGCTACATCAAAAACTGGAGAGACCTCATAATAGTAACTGAGTGACATATCTGGAAGCAACAGAACAACAAAAAGAAATAGTTCCCCCCCCCCAAAAAAAAACTAGAAAGAAAGAAAGAATCAAACTAAAGGCTGAAATCAATGAAATAGAAACAAGAGCAGAAAATAATAATAAAAAAAGAACTAAAGACAGTCAATGAGAATGACAAACCCTTAACCAAAATTAACAACAACAAAAAAGATATGGCCCAAATTAATCAAATTAGGAATGTAAAGGGGTAACATTATAATAGCTACCAAAGAAATTCAGAGACAATTTAAGAACAAACTTTAAAAGTATATATTGTGTCAACATGGAAAACTTAAAAAAGGAAATGAATTGATTTTTTTGATATATTCAATCCTACAAAGTTAAATCAAGATCAAATAAGAAATTTAAACAAACTTATAATAACCATAAGTAGTAATTGAAAGCCAAGGACTAGATAGACTCTGTAGAATTCAATTAGACATTCAAAGACTTAATTCCAATTTTCCTCTAATGATTCCACAAAATAGAAACTTAATGATCACTTCATAACTTTTTTATAAAGTTACTTTTACTCTAATTTTAAAATCACTGAGACCCAACAAAGAGAGAAAAAATTGTAGACAAATATCCTTTATGAATATGTATGGAAAAAATTCTCAATAAAATATTTACGAACTGAACTATAGAACACATAAAAAAGATTATTCACCATGGTCAAGTTGGCTTCATTCTCAATATGCTAAGCAGGTTCAATATACATAAGCCAATAAACGTAATCTACCACATAAGCAAACTGAAAGGCAAGCCTCTCACATGATCAGCTCATTAAAGCAAAAAAGACCTTTGACAAAAATCCAACATCTCTTCATAATAAAAGCCCTAGAAAGACTGGGGATACAAGGGACATACCAAAACATTTAAAAAGGTAATCTACAATAATCCTATAGCCAACACCAACCTAGATGGAAAAAAAATCTCAAAACATTTCCACTAAAATCAGAGCAAACCAAGGGTAGTTGATACATCAATGAACACCTGAATTTTGACAAAAGCCAAAAAGACACACTGAAGAAAAGACAACATCTTCAACAAATGGTACTGGTTAAACAGGATAGTTACATATAATGAATGAAAATAGATCCCTTTTAATCACTTTGAACAAAATACAATTCCAGAGACATCAAAGACTTCATATAAGACTAGATACCCTGAGTCTGATAAAAAAAAAAGAAAGTGATGAATAAGTTTAAATTCATTGGTACAGAAAAGGACTTTTGGAACGGTACACCAATAGCACAGGCACAAGACCAACGATTAATAAATGGGACCTCATGAAGGTGAAAGATTCTGAATTGCAAAGGACACCATCATCCAGACAAAGTGGCAGCCTTCAGAATAAGAAAAGATGTTTACCAATTATATATCTGACAGAGGGTTAGTATCTAAATAACTTTTAAAAATGATCATGAGGAAAATAATAATTAACTTTAAAAATAAGATATAGAACTAGGCAGAGAATTCTCAAAAATTGTAATACAAATGGCTGAGAAATACTTAAAGAAATGTTTGACATTCTTAGCCATCAGGGAAATGCAAATTAAAACTACTTTGAGATTTATGCTTACAACATTCACAGTAGCCAAACTCAATAAAACAAATGACAGTTCATGTTGGTGAGAATGTGGAGTAAGAAAAACACTCATCCATTGCTGATGGGAGTGCAAATTTTTAATGTCACAAAGAAAATCAGTGGGTAGTTCCTCAAGACACTAGAAATCAATTCATCTCAAGATCCAGCTATACCACGCTTACAAATATATACCTTGGTCTTGTGAAGGTTTTGTACCCCAGTGTAGGGGAATGCCAGGGCCAATATGTGGGAGAGGGTGGGGTGGCAGGCATGGGGAGGGGGGAGGCAAAAGGGGTTTGTTCTTGTTGGTTTTGTTTGTTTGTTTGTTTGTTTTTTGGAGGGGAACCTGCCTGGGAAAGGAGAAATTTACATGTAAATGAAGAAAATATCTAAAAAAACAAAACAAAACAAAACAAAAAACCCCAAAAAACCAAAAACAAATATATCCAAAAGATTCTACATCCTACTAAAGAGATACTTGCCTATCTGTGTTGACTGAAGCTTTTTATTCTAATAGCCAGAAACTGGAAACAGCATGGGCCAACTGATGAACTGATAAAAAGAATTTGGTCTATTTACCAGTTGGAATATTATTTAGCTGTTTAAAAAACACATGCATTTTACAGATAAATGGATTGAACTAAAGAATCTCATCCTAAGTGAGGTAACCCAGGCCTAGGCAAAGAAATATGGTACATATGGACTTATATGGAGATATTAGCTGTTAAGTCAGTCATAAAAAGCTACAATCTAGAGAACCACAGAAATAATCAAGGTCCCTCCCCAAACAAATATTGTATGTTTTTTCTATTCTGTATGTTACCTTGGTTTTCTTTTTCTTTTTCTTGGATATTTTCTTTATTTACATTCTAATGTTATCCCCTTTCCCTGTCCCCCTCTCTGGAACCCCCCCATCCCATTCCCCCTCCCCCTGCTTCTATGAAGGTGTTCTCCCACCCATCCATTCTGCCGCCCCACTCTGGCATTGCCCTACACTGAAGCATAGAGCCTTCACAGGACCAAGGGCCTTTCTTCCCATTGAAGCCTGACAAGGCCATCCTCTGCCACATTTGTGGCTGGAGTAGAGACTGAAGGAAAGGCCATTCAGAGACAGCCCCACCTGGGGATCCATCCCATATACAGTTACCAAACCCAGACACTATTGTGGATGCCAAGAAGTGCTTGCTGACAGGAGCCTGGTATAGCTCTCTCCTGAGAGGCTCTGCCAGAGTCTGACAAATACAGAAGCAGCTGCTCATAGCCAACCATTGGACTGAGCATGGGGTCCCCAATGGAGGAATTAGAGAAAGGACTGGAGGAGCTGAAGAGGTTTGCAACCACATAGGAAGAACAACAATATCAACCAATGAGACTCCCCAGAGCTCCCAGGGACCAAACCACCAACCAAAGAGTACACATGGAGGGCTGATGTTACTTTTTAAGCTTTCAACATATTTGCTACAGTATGAAAAACCACAGAGGTTAGGTACCTAGTAAGATATTGGGGTGGGGGTAGAGAGAATCTCCCAAGGAAGGAATAGGAGGAGTAAGTAGGAAGGTGTGAGGAGGGTCAAAGAAAAGGGTAAGCAGAGAATATGGAGAGTGACAATTAACATTGAAGTTCAGTTGAAAACCCACATGGCAAGAAAGCTATTACTATACAAGTTTACTACTACTGCTACTACTACTACTGCTACTACTACTACTGCTACTACTGCTACTACTACTACTGCTACTACTGCTACTACTGCTACTACTACTACTACTACTGCTGCTACTACTACTACTACTACTGCTGCTACTACTGCTACTACTACTACTGCTACTACTACTGCTACTACTACTACTACTGCTACTACTACTACTGCTACTACTACTACTGCTACTACTACTGCTACTGCTACTACTACTACTACTACTACTGCTACTACTACTACTGCTGCTACTACTGCTACTACTACTACTGCTACTGCTACTACTACTACTACTGCTACTGCTACTACTACTACTGCTACTGCTACTGCTACTGCTACTACTACTACTACTGCTACTACTGCTACTACTACTACTACTACTGCTACTACTACTACTGCTACTACTGCTACTACTACTACTACTGCTACTACTGCTACTACTACTGCTACTACTGCTACTACTGCTACTGCTACTGCTACTACTACTACTACTGCTATTACTACTACTACTACTACTATTACTACTACTACTACTATTACTACTATTACTACAACTGCTAATACTACTACTACTACTGCTACACACACACACACACACACACACACACACACACACATACACACAATGCACCTGTATGTTCATTCACATCATATACACATACACATACACATATACATACACATATACATCAATGGAGTGACTGAACGATAAGGAAGCCAATTTTCCCATTAGACATATTATGACATTTGTGTACTGATGTGCATTAGCCCATTTTCTCCAGACAACTCCACTGAAATGCATTACTTTGGAAGAAAATGACTTATTCGTTGCCATGTATGCATGCACATTGTGTAGCTAACACCAAATGATAGAGCAGGTATTTGAAAGTGTATCCAGATCTTTTTATGAGGCAAGTGTTACTACCAGAAGAATACAAATCAGTTGCTGCTAACGACAAAGAAAAAAAATTAAATAGGTAGCATATTTTGTCCATTCTGATTCTAGGTAGATTTTATATAATTGGTTATATTTTCTCCTCCTCCCCCCACCCCCGCAAAAAAAATCTTTCCTAGAGGGAAGAGAGGCTCATAAGACTCAGGAAGATAATGAAAATCACAAGCCTCAGGAAGGTCACAAAACTTACAAAATTCAGGAAGCTTATAAAGTTACAAGGTCAAGAAGACCTCAGTAGATGTTATCTGAGCAGTGAGTAATTGTTGGAGAAAGGTGACTCTTCAATGGAACCATTTGCAAGATGATCAGGATGCTGTGTATGCAGCTTTCATGAGTCCTGCTTGTTTGGGGCCTTTCAGTGATACAACTGTCTTGACTCATCCATGTTCCTGCTTGTAACCCTGCTGAGAGTTTGCCGTGAGCACTACCAGTTCTTCCTAAGATTATTTGAATCAAATCAGGAACTCTATAAAATCACTAATTCATCTAAACAACATTAATTTGAAAGTTCATCTTTATGCTCATCTGCAAAGAAAATCTGGTCAATAACGTAGACTAATGCCCAGCAATTCTTATATTAATTTAATAATGACAGGAAAGGAATATCAACTCCAAGAAGCAATCCTGAAATGAAGTTTGGAACCTTGCTTCACAGAACTCCCCCATCCCAGAGCAAGCAAAAGCAGTGGACCACCTCCAGGAAGGCCACCTTCTAGACTTAGCTTTTCCTAGACCATTTCTGACATAACAGCAATAAACTTTTCGTTCACCAAGCCATTCATAGGTGGAAACATTTCTTTGGTCTCTTCACTGCCTTGTCTATCATAAATAGTTCAGGTCTTCCCAAGGAAAGTCACATGAGGATTATAGACACAGAAAAGACTAGTGGGGAAGACTGAAGAAAACCTTCTTATTGACAATTTGCCATGGCCTAAACTTATACTCACAGCAGCACATAGCTTCCTTCTGGAAGAAAAGCTGATTGTAATACTAGGAATGTCAAATTTTCATAAAAATTAATTGATGGGGCAAAAATAATTTGACAGTTATAAAGATTAATTATGTATTGTGCTTCCTGTACTACTACCTCTCTTTTGTGGTGTTAAAGGTTCAGTTAGTACAAAACCTCAAATTAAAACTTGAAAAAATTCATCAACTAAGGACAGAAACACATTTAAGTGACCCATTAGCTACCCTTCTAGAGTCTTTACCAAAAAAAAAATGCATATTAAAACTTTTAAAGTTACTTCTACTTAGGAAAAAAAATGTTTTACAGAAGGAAAACACTGAATGAAAAAAGACTGTTTTAGATTAAACTGGTCCAATTTACCTTTATTACCCACAGTGAGAGCTGACTCGGGAGAAAGAGACTGAAGACAGCAGGACCCAGTGGCCTCACTGGCAAAGATAGATGGGCACTGCTGCCCAACAGTGCTCAGAGAGGCAGGTGGGATGCTAACACTGACACCAGGGCAGAAAGAGGGTCACTAATGCTGAACTGGAGAAGCCACCAGGAATTACACTGTTCCCGTGACCACTCTTGAGAAACTGTTTCACAATAGAGTACAAATACATTTCTCAGAGCATGGGTTTCTTTGTCAGCTTTGTTGGACTATAACTTTATAGAAATAAAATTCCTGACTCTCAGTTTCACAATAATTCTTCTGAAGAAGGCGTATGAAAAGCATAACATCTTTGAAACTGTGGAGGGTTATATAACTAGACAATAAAAAGAAAACATATTTCTATTGTGCTTTCCATGGAGAAATTAAGACACTCACTTTGTTAAATGTGGGACAGCATGTGACTTGCTTTGAACACTGAGATGCAGAAGGGAGCGTGTTTTAATGTAAGAAGAAGCTTGGGGAGACATGGAAGCTTTGCCAATCTATTGCTCCTGATTGCCTAACAATTGGCAGACTTTATACATTAGTCTAGATACTAGAGTTAAGAGAGTATGAAGAGAATAATAGCCCACCCATACTATATAGGAGGCATGGAATAAGGTAAATATTTTTTTCTTTAAGAGGTTGAAATGAGACTTGGAAGATAGCTTCATTGGTAAAGTGCTCGGTACATGGGCGAGAGAATAGCACCCACATTAAAAAGCTGAGCATGGTGCTATGTATTTATAATCCTAGATCTGAGGAAGTAGAGAGAGGTAAATTCCAAGATTTCGTGGCCAACCATTCTAGTCTATCTGACAAGTTCCAGGCCACTGAGAAATGCTGTCTCAGAAAACAGGGTAGCAGGCTACATCCTACTCACAACACACACATGCACACATGCATACACATACACAATAGAAAAAGCGGCAGAGATTTGGAGGGCTGTTTGCTACCTCTGCATAGCTTTGACTAATAAAGATGCCATTTCTCACACTGCCATGCAATAGGCCAAAGACAAGGCTGCTTGATAAATATCCTCATTAATATTTTACTGCCATATACATGACAGTGCCATCAGGAAATGGAATTGGTACAGATGAGGAAATACGCACTTTGTTTCTAAAAATAAGCAGGCTTCCCAAAGATAAAGCCACAATGCATTTAAATCAAAAGTAATTTTCAACTTGAAAATAAGCTATGTTCTAAAACATAACTTTAGCCAGAATATTTTTTACAAAAGAAATGCTTAAAATACATCTTGAATTTCAATTCCTTAATATTAAATTTTAAAAAATTAGTATGATTTAGTGCTTAACTAGTAAAATGATAGACAATACATAGTTTGTGTTACTGGTCTGGGTTCTTCAAAGAAACAGATTCAAAAGGATATACATATGTGTGTGTGTTTGTGATATATGATATAGATGTGGATTATATGAATATATGTATATATACAACTTAAATATATATGTTATATAGATATACATGTCAATCATTTCTGTAAAAATTACACATGAAGAGAACTATAAGGAACTAGTTATTCTGATTAGAGACGCTGATAAAGCTAAGATGCACAGTCATCAAGCTGTAAGGCAAGTGCTGCAAAGACTCTGAGTTTCACCTAGCTATCAGTTCAAGTTCAAAGGCAGAACATGTAGGTCTTCTGCTCAAGAACAATCAAGCTGAGAGAACAAACTGGTTTTAATCAGTTTTATTCTATCCACGCCTCTAAATTATTGTATGGCCCAAACCCAGTAGGAAGGAAACTTTCTTTAACCATTTGGCACATTAAATGTTAATCTCATTTCCAAAACCAAAACATATTCAAAGTCAGTACAAAGGTCACATTTGAACAAATAGGCAGACATTCTGTGGTCCAGTCACATTGACACATAAAATGAACTGTCGTAATTTGTAATATATTGAGATTAAACTAAAAATAACAATTTGTGATTCAGAGAATTTAATACACAACTCGCAAATTGCACGGTCAGTAGGAAGAACAGCATTTTAATATTTGTTTTTAGGTTCACTGGCTTCTTGCTATGTTTGTGTTTTGGTTCTGGAACCAGAGTAGAGACTCTCAGTACTCACTTATTCATGTTAGTATCAGGGCTTACATTTCCAAAAACTCTAATACTACCAACAAGGATTGATGATTTGAGTGGAAGGGCATAAACTTTCCTAGATACCGCTGCATTAATTGGGGTTATAAGCCAAAACAGCACCTTAAAGGTGTTAAGCACGCACTCTATGAATTAAGAATGTATCTTATCTGGTTGCTTCTAGCTCAGGGTATTTAGTGGTTTGCAATGAAGATTGTAGTTCACGGATCTGGGAAGATAATCGCTCAGTAGTAGACCACTGGCTGCACAAACATGACGACACAAGTTTGGATCCCCAGCAGCCATGAAAAAAATAAGAGAGAGAGAGAGAGAGAGAGAGAGAGACAGAGAGAGAGAGAGAGAGAGAGAGAGAGAGAGAGAGAGAGAGAGAGAGACAGAGAGAGAGAAGCAAAGCAAAGCTGAACATGTTCACATGTTCACAGGCATCTGTAACTCTTGGGCTAGAGTTTGGTGAATCCTGGAGCTCACTAGCTAGCTAAAGGAGTTAATCAGTAACTGCTAGGTTCAGTGAAAAACCTTCTTTCAATAAGGTAAGATAGTTATAATGGGTGGTACTTGGCATCGACCTCTGTCCTCCACACACATGCACACATGTATATACAAATGCATGTACACTTGAGGGAGAGGGGAAAGAGAAGGGAAGGGAGGGGTGAAGGGAAGGAAGACTGAAGGGAGGGAGGGAGGGAGGGAGAGAGAGAGAGAGAGAGAGAGAGA
>JADRCD010122013.1:0-10769 GCA_019843815.1 Montemys delectorum
CCATTTAGTTTGATGTTGGCTATTAGTTTGCTGTATATTGCTTTTACTATGTTTAAGTACGGGCCTTGAATTCCTGATCTTTCCAAGACTTTTATCATGAAGGAATGTTCGATTTTGTCAAATGCTTTCGAATCATTAATGAGATGATTTAATGAGATGATCTTATGCTTTTTTTCTTTGAGTTTGTTTATGTAGTGAATTACGTTGATGGATTTCCGAATATTGAACCATTCCTGCATCCCTGGGATGAAGCCTACTTGATTATGATTGGATGATCGTTTTGATGTGTTCTTGGATTCAGTTTGCGAGAATTTTATTGAGTATTTTTGGATCGATATTCATAAGGGAAATTTGTCTGATGTTTTCTTTTTTGTTAGGTCTTTGTGCTGTTTAAGTATAAGAGTAATTGTGGTTTCATAGAACGAATTGGATAGAAACCTTCTGTTTCTATTTTCTGGAATAGTTTGAGGAGTATTGGTATTAGGTCTTCTTTGAAGGTCTGATAAAATTCTGCACTAAACCCATCTGGTCCTGGGCTTTTTTTGGGTTGGGAGACTATTAATGATTGTTTCAATTTCATTAGCAGATATTGGACTATTTAGATCATTTATCTGATCTTGATTTAACTTTGGTACCTGGTATCTCTCTAGAAAATTGTCCATTTCATCCAAGTTTTCCAGTTTTTTTGAGCATACATTTTTGTAGTAGGCTCTCATGATATTTTTGATTTACTCAGTGTCTGTTGTTATGTCTCCCCTTTCATTTCTGATCTTGTTAATTAGAATAATGTCTCCATGCCCTCTAGTTAGTCGGGCTAATGGTTTATCTATTTTGTTGATTTTCTTAAAGAACCAGCTCCTGGTTTGGCTGATTCCTTTTATATTTCTTTTTGTTTTTATTTGGTTGATTTCAGCCCTGAGTTTGATTATTTCCTGCCTTCAACTCCTCTTGGGTGAATTTGCTTCTTTTTGTTCTAGAGCTTTCAGATGTGCTGTCAAATTGCTGATGTATGCTCTCTCCAGTTTCTTTTTGGAGGCACTTGAAGCTATTAGTTTTCTCCTTAGGACTGCTTTCCCATATTCAATCATCAATTCTAGACACTACCGTGGATGCCAACAAGTACTGGAAGACAGGAGCCTCATATAGCTGTCTCCTGAGAGGCTCTGACAGTACCCAACTAATACAGAAGTAGAGGCTCACAGCCATCCATTGGAGTGACTACAGGGTCCCTGTGAAGGAGTTAGAGAAAGGACCAAAGGAGCTGAAGAGTTTGCAGCCCCTTAGGACAAACAACAATATGAACTAACTAGTACCCTCAGAGCTCCCAGGGACTAAAACTCCAACTAAACAGTACACATGGGGAGACTCATGGCTCCAGAAGCATGTGTATAGCAGAGGATGGCCAAGTCTTTAATCAATGGGAGGAGAGGACCTAGGCCCCGTGAAGTTTCTATGCCCCAATGTTGGGAATGCCAGGGCCAGTAAGCAGGAGTAGGTGGGATGGTGAGCATGGGGAAGGAGGAAGAAACAGGGGATTGTTTTAGTTTTAGTTTTATTTTATTTTTTTCTTTTTTCTTGGAGGGGAACCTGGAAAAGGAGATAATTGTAAATAAACATCTAATAAAAAAACAAAAGAAATCTTCACATTACCATTAATTAATAATTAGAAAATCATTTATTCATGTAAGAAAAAAATTCATATATCAATAATAGTCTAATCCAGAGAAAAAAGTAAATTAGTGGTTTTATGGATCTATAAAAAGGAGTATTTGGAGGTAGTTTGTTTTATGTTTGCTTTTTGTTTTTGAGAAGACAAATTTGTTCTAACCCAACAAATTTTTATCATATCTTTCTATAACCCAACTCCTCCCTGATCTGATTGTGTTCTTTTAAATACAACAACAAAAAAGATTAAATAAAAAGTCTACAAAAAATAAAAATGAAAAACAATACAAAATAAAACAAATCATGAAAACAACACTAACAACAAAACAAACAAACCAAAACTTTCAACTGAGAGAATTCTAGAAATGAAACATTTATGGATTTGGACAGGAGCTACAGAGAAAAGGAGTATAAAACATGAAAGGCGAAATTGAAGATATAGAAGAAAATGTATTGCATTCAAAATTCCTAAACAGCCAGGCTATTGCTAAATCAAAGGGCTGCTTTCCTCAAACAGACATGACTCTGTGTGTGTGTGTGTGTCTGTGTGTGTGTGTGTATGTGTATTTATGTATGTGTGTATGTGTGTATGTTGGGGGTGGGTGTCTGTGACTCTATGTGTGTATGTGTGTGTAAGTGTGCATGTTTGTATATGACACCTAATGATATTCTGCTGTACCCTCAGATCAGTGCCTTATCCAGTCATTATCAGACAGGCTTCCTCTGGCAGAAGTGAACAGATGAGGAGATCCACAGCTAGATGTTGTGTAGAGGGAAGGGTTATTTGGGATGTTTCTATCATATTCCTCCTCTCAAAGCTCAGGGAATCCAAGAGAGATTTTAAGAGCCAGAGGGATGGAGCTCACCAGGAGACATGAGCCTCTAAATCAACTAAGTAAACAGCAGACAGCCTCACAGAGAGAGGAACAGCAAGCACAGTTCCTTCATAGATCTGAAGCAGGTACTCTTTACATGTATTAGAGCTATTATCTTATAAGACTCTTGATTGTGATGAATCTATGGGTCTCTGACTCACGTGCCTGCTTTTAGGACCCGTTCTCTTGTTGGCTTTCTATTTCTGCTTAGATATGATAGCTTTTGCTTCATCTTACTGTATTTCATTTTGTCATGTTTAGTTGTTATCTCTTAGAAGCCTTTTTTTTTTCTAATGAGAAAGAGAAAAGGAGTGAATCTGGAAGGGAGGAGAGGTGGGGAGGAACTGAGTGGACTGGAGAAAGGAAACAATAATCGGGATATATTGTGTGAGAAAAGATTCTGTTTTCAATGAAAAATGATTGAGTATTCAGATCTAGATGTTAATACTAAAGTCCTCTTTTCATAATTAAAGCATCTTCCACCTACATTTCCATTGAAAACACAATTTGTTTAAAACCATATAACTTTCTAATAAAAGCACCTTGAAAACTCTATGAGACATACTTGTTATAGCTGTAATGAGTTTTATAGACAATAAGTAAATCTGTGGTGGTTTTGGTGTTTAGTGGAATTTATGAATATGTAAACATGGAAAATGTGACATAACTAATTAATAAGGTTCATGCTTACTGGTTAAACATGCAAATTAATGCAAATGAAAGTTCCCAATTTCTTACTGAGCATGTAATACAGATGTGTTAAGCAGATCATAGAGTGAAACTTCAGAGCACACATAGCATGTTGCCATTCACAAACATGAATATATTATTCAACAACTTAGAAAAGCAACACACAGATAAACAAGTTAGCATTGTAAAGGAGATCTATAAATATTATTGGATGCAAAACAATAAAATTATTCTTGCTGTCTGTTTCAAAAAAATGTTTTAAATATTCAAAGAAGTAATTTTGTTCCCATATGGTAGACACCTTCAGGAAATCTTTGACATTTGTCAAACTTGAAATTTAAAGTAAACTTCATCTTCAAAGAATCCAGATGTCCACAGAGGAGACTACTTTGCTATAATATTCTCAAGAGACAATTAGTGACTAAGTTTCCTGAATAAATTATCAGAGACAAGTGTCATTAAAATCATTAACCTGTCTTTTTATAAGGAGTCAGTTCAGTTTAATTGAAAACACATCTGGTTCAAGAAATAAAATTTGGGTATTGAAAATAATGTTTTTATTGCTGAACATGTCAGTCAAAATCTAAATTTAGATTAGTTTTATCCTGAATTTCTGGAATGAACCCCAAAGAACTTTTAAAGATTGGGAAGCATGCTCTAGCACAATCATTTTTTCTTCATTAACTTTTCAGTCTTTTCTTCTCTACACATGCTAGAAAAGTAACTAAAGATTCTGTTCTTGGATCAGTTCTTCAAATAACCTAACAGGTTAGTTAGTAAGAGAGCCACTAATCAGAAAGTTATATCTTGCCATGAAAATATTAATCACATTGATAGGTGCACTGTAATATATAGAATTGAAAAGTGATAATGTTTATCTCATTGTTTTCTCTTCATCTACAAATGAGTTCTATATGAAAGAAAATAACCCAAATACAAAACAATGCACATGGTATACACTCACTAATAAGTGGATATTAGTCAAAATGCTCAGAATACCCAAGATATAATTCACAGACCACATGAAACTCAAGAAGAAAGAAGACCAAAGTATGAATAATTTGATCCTTCTTAGTAGGGGGTACAAAATACCCATGGGAGGAGATACAGAGACAAAGTGTGGAGCAGAGACTGAAGGAAAGACCATCTAGAGACTGTCCCACCTGGAGATCCATCCCATATACAGTTACCAAAACCAGACAGTATTGTGGATGCCAGCAAGTCCTTTTTGACAGGAGCCTCCTGAGAGACTCTGCCAGAGCCTGACAAATACATAGGCAGATGCTTGCAGCCAACCATTGGACTGAGGACTGGGTCCTCATTGGAGGAGTTAGAGAAAGGACTAAAGGTACTGAAGGGGTTTGCAGCCCTTTAGGAGGAACAACAATATGAACCAAGCAGACCCCACCCCTCATAGCTCCCAGGGACTAAACCACCAACCAAAGAGTACACATGAAGGGATCCCTGGCTCCATCTGCATATGTAGCAAAGGATTGCCTTGCTGGACACTAGTAAGAGGAGAGACCCTTGATCCTGTGAAGATCCGATGCCCCAGTGTAGGAGATGCTAGGCCAGGAAGTGGGAGTGGGTGAGTTGGTGAGCAGGGGGAGGGGAGATGGGATAGGGGGTTTTTGGAGGTAAACCAGGAAAGGGGATAACATTTCAAATGTGAATATAGAAAATGTCTAATAAAAATACTCAAAAGGAAAGAAAAGCTAAATTTATCATATTTAGATATCACAGTATAGAGACTGATGTGGAATTTACAATCTAGTAGAAAGTAATAGGAATGGAGAAACACAATGTATTGAGATTCTAGAAAAGAGGACAAGAAGGTAAATGAGACTTAGATAAGTAGATGTTGGATACTGAATGGAATGTTTATGATTTTCCCTCACTAAGTGGTTGAAAGATGAGTACTAACATACATAGGCTAAATGTACGATAGAAATGATGTTAATATGAAATAATGATATTTTTGCAGTTATGGTGATGTGCATATCTGTGAGTATCCACATGAAAGAAATGTAATTATATCATTCAATACTCTTTGGAGTAAATATATTGAATGTTTCTTCTGCACAAGATCATCTCCTAAATCTCTTAAAACCTCCTAGAAATAGAGGTGTTAATGAGGGAGATGGGGAGGGACTTGGAGATCTTGTGGTAGTACACTGTGATGGAATGGGACAGAAAAATCCTTAAAAAAATAATGTAAAAAGAAACATGTAAATTACATAGCATACTGGAAGTGGAAGAACTATACACACATGGGCTGGGTGTGGATGTCCTCAAGCAGTTCTGCTTTACTGAATAGACAACATTTGGAGCCAACTGATACAGGAGGGCAACAAAAGAATCTGATAGAGTTTTGGAAATATCTGGAGAAAACATGAGTGCAGACAGTTAAGAAATGTGGCGACCAAGACATAACACTGACATGACTCAATACAACTTGAACAAAGAGAGTCATCACTGAAGAGACAAAGACAAAAAGGTCTGGAATGTGTGGGGACAAACCATTTTAGATGAAGCAATTAGCTTTAATAAGTTCACGGAGAGATTCTAGGTTAAAAAAAATCTGTAGGGCAATAAGAGAAGACATTAAATGCCAATCATTAGCCTTCAGTGTATACACACACACATACTTAAAAATAGAAATGCTCATAAAACACATTAATCACATAAACAAAATTAAAATTGGCAATGTAGAGATAATACTGAAAATAGGACATAAACCATAAATAAAAGTATAAAACCGTAAAAATGACAATGGAAAGGAAGAAAAATGCAAAGAATAGGAAAGTAGAAGCATAAATTGTCACTTTGGGGAAATGGATGGACCTGGAGAGTATCATCCTGAGTGAGGTAACCCAATCACAAAAGAACACACATGGTTTGCATTCTCTGATAAGTGGTTATTAGCCCAGAAGACTGGAATACAGGAAGAACGACCCACAAACCACAAGAAACTTAAGAAGAAAGAAGACCAAAGTGTGGATACTTCATTCCTTCTTAAAAGGGGGAACAAATTATCCATGGAAGGAGTTGTAGAGACAAACTATGGAGTAGAGACTAAAGGAAGGACAATTCAGAGACTGCTCCACCTGAGAATCCTTCCCATATTCAGTCATCAATTCTAGACACTATTGTGGATGCCAGCAAGTGCTGGATGTCAGGAGCCTGATATAGCTGTCTCCTGAGAGGCTCTGACAGTGCCCGACTAATAGAGAAATAGAGGCTCACAGCCATCCATTGGACTGATTACAGGGTCCCCAATGAAGGAGCTAGAGAAAGAAACCAAAGAGCTGAAGAGTTTGCAGCCCCTTAGGACGAGCATCATTATGAACTAACTAGTACTCTCAGAGCTCCCAGGGACTAAAACTCTAACCTAAGAGTACACATTGGGGGACTCATGGCTCCAAAAGCATGTGTATAGCAGAGGATGGCCAAGTCAGTCATCAATGTGAGGAGAGGCCCTTGGCCTTGTGAAGTTCTATGCCCCAGTTTAGGGAATGCCAGGGCCAGTAAGCAGGAGTAAGTGGGATGGTGAGCAGGGGGAGAGGGGAGGGAACAGGGGTTTGTTTTAGCTTTAGTTTTATTTTATTTTATTTTATTTTATTTTATTTATGTCTTTTTGGAGGAGAACCTGGGAAAGGAGATATTCTAAATAAAGAAAACATCTAATTAAAAAAAAGTAGAAAAAAAGAAGCCAAAAAAAGAAGGCAAAAAGAAAAAAAAAAGAAACAAAATGCTGACCCTTGAAAGTGAACACTTCATATGAAAAACTACTACTAAAATCAGATGAGAAACAGATACTACAAGTGATCACAAAGATGAAAGTGTAGAATACAATGAGAAAAGTAAAACACCAATTATACAATTGGAAAGACTATAAATAAATTGGCAAAGTTAGATGTAATGTGAAATTATCCAAAAAATATACTTTACTAGTTTACTTAAGACAAAGAATGCTGAAATCAACCAAATATAGGTGATTTCATTGAGGACATTAACTATTCTTTTAACAAAATACAAATATTAAGTACTTCATATATATTTTAGAGCATAAAAATGAAAAATGTAATTATTTTATAAATATATTTCTAATTTAAATGAAACTATATCAATTTTCCTGTTCAAAACCTTATAAACCACTTGCTCCAGAGTGGATAATCTCATTGTCTTTGATTATTATTATTACATAAACACATGTACATATATGTAAGAATATGAATATAAGCTACTGAGTTCTTTTTTTCAAAATGATTTAGTTATAAATAGTTACAAAATGATGAGTATATAGTACAGACAAAAGGAAATACTATTAATTAGAGATAAATTAGAAAACCTCTGAACTTAAATCTACAGAATCGAATGATATTTTAATGAGAATGCAGAACAAAGTGGATGTAACTTAAAAATACAATACTGAATATACATAGCACATCAACATATTATCCTATTATGAGATTCAGAAAGTATGTCTTCCTTTGCTCCATGTTCTTGGCATGGAGATGATAATCCCTTGGAATTTCCTTATTAACTGGGATTAAGTTGGATCATCACAATTTTGTTATCTAGAGTAACACTCTTTCCCATCATTCCTGGCACATTGTTTATTTAGACTCCTAGTGTGCAAATTTGGACCTTTATAGCTTTATCATGAAAGTTGGCTTTTAGAGGCCTCAACCGTGTGGTTAGAATGTTAGAATGCTCAGGCAGTTGCTGAACATACAACAAGAAATAAGAAAAAACATGCTGAGTAGATTACCAATGGTAAACAATTTATCCAACCATGTCTCCTAATAGGACTTGCATAAAACCTTTAAAAAAAAAGCACTGAGAATTATTTAAAGATGTACCACATATAATACCCAAAGGATCATATGTGTACCCTGTTAAATTCTTTCACTAGTCTGTTTTACAATTGTTAATTCTTCAAACTGTAATATTAAATAAAACCCTATCCTGACTGCCCCAAGTTACTGGTCAAAATTATTGTATCCATGAAAGGGACCTGTGGATTATACATGTCCCATTAAAGACACAAATATCTTGGTGGTGGTTACTGGAAGACCCCTGTGTATAATTTGAGACACTGAGCCTTTAACTCATGGGATAAGACTCTAATTCTGGCCAGGCAGTGGTGGCACATGCCTTTAACCCCAGCACTTGGGAGGCAGATGCAGGCAGATTTCTGAGTTTGAGGCCAGCCTGGTCTACAGAATAAGTTCCAGGAAAGCCAGAGCTATACAGAAAAAAACCGTCTTGAAAAACAACAACAACAACAACAACAACAACAAAAACAAAAAACAAAAACAACAACAACAAAAGCCTCTAATTGTGGTTAAGCTGTCAGAATTTAATTAAATTTTACAGGGTCTAGTGCAGGAATTAGCTGGTGTAACAAAATATTCTCAGACTCTTGATCAAAAAATGCTGTGTTCAAAGGTATGATCTATGAAGATGAACTCTCAATTCTGAACCTCTATGCTCCAAATTCAAAGGGATCTACATTCATAAAAGAAACTTTACTAAAGCTCAAAGCACCCATTACACCGTACACAATAGTAGTGGGAGATTTCAATACCCCACTCTCTGCAATGGACAGATCATGGAAACAGAAACCAAACAAGGACACAGTGAGACTAACAGAAGTTAAGAAACAGATGGATTTAACAGATATCTATAGAACTTTTTATACTAAAACAAAAGGATATACCTTCTTCTCAGCACCTCATGGTACCTTCTCCAAAATTGACCATATAATTGGTCACAAATCAGGCCTCTACAGATACAAGAAGATTGAAATAATTCCTTGTATCCTATCAGATCACCATGGTCTAAGGCTGCTCCTCAATAACAACATAAACAATAGAAGGCCCACATACATGTGGAAGCTTAACAAATCTCTACTCAATGATAACTTGGTCAAGGAAGAAATAAAGAAATTAAAGACTTTCTAGAGTTTAATAAAAATGAAGCTACAACATACCTAAACCTATGGGACACAATGAAAGCAGTCCTAAGAAGAAAACTCATAGCTTTAAGTGCCTCCAAAAAGAAACTGGAGAGAGTATACACCAGCAATTTGACAGCACAACTGTAAGTGCTAGAACAAAAAAGAAGCAAATTCACCCAAGAGGAGTCAAAGGTGGGAAATAATCAAACTCAGGGCTGAAATCAACCAAATAGAAACAAAAGGAACTATACAAAGAATCAACCAAACCAGGAGCTGGTTCTTTGAGAAAGTCAACAAAATAGATAAACCCTTAGCCAGACTAACTAGAGGACACAGAGATAGTTTACTAATTAACAAGATAAGAAATGAAAAAGGAGACATAACAACAGACACTGAGGAAATCCAAAATATCATGAGATCCTACTACAAAAGCCTATACTCAACAAAACTAGAAAACCTGGATGAAATGGACAATTTTCTAGACAGGTACCAGGTACCAAAGTTAAATCAAGATCAGATCAACGATCTAAACAGTCCCATATCTGCTCATGAAATAAAAACAGTCGCCCAAGACCAGATGGTTTTAGTGTAGAGTTTTATCAAACCTTCAAAGAAGACCTAATACCAATTCTCCTCAAATTAATCAACAAATTAGAAACTGAAGGTACTCTACCTAATTCGTTCTATGCAGCCACAATTGCTCTTATACCTAAACCACACAAAGACCTAACAAAGAAAGAAAATTTCAGACCAATATCCCTTATGAATATCAATGCAAAAGTACTCAACAAAATTCTTGCAAACCAAATCAAAGAACACATCAAAACGATCATTCACCATGATCAAGTAGGCTTCATCCCAGGGATGCAGGGATGGTTCAATATACAGAAATTCATCAATATAATTCACTACATAAACAAACTCAAAGAAAAAGATCATATGATCATCTCACTAGATGCAGAGAAATCATTTGACAAAATCCAATATCCCTTCATGATAAAAGTCTTGGAAAGATCAGGAATTCAAGGCCCATACTTGAACATAGTAAAAGCAATATACAGGAAACCAGTAGCCAACACCAAACTAAATGGAGAGAAACTTGAAACAATCCCATTAAAATCTGGGACTAGACAAGGCTGCCCCACTCTCTCCCTACCTATTCAATATTGTGTTTGAAGTTCTAGCCAGAGCAATTAGGCAACAAAAGGATATCAAAGGGATACAAATTGGAAAGGAAGAAGTCAAATTATCACTATTTGCTGATGATACGACAGTACACTTAAGTGACTCCAAAAATTCCACGAGAGAGCTCCTAAACCTGATAAACAACTTCAGCAAAATAGCTGGATATAAAATTCACTCAAGCAAATCAGAGGCCTTCCTCTACACAAAGGATAAACGGGCAGAGAAAGAAATTAGGGAAACAACACCCTTTACAATAGTTACAAATAATATAAAATACCTTGGTGTAACTCTAACTAAGCAAATAAAAGATCTGTTTGACAAGAACTTCAAGTCTCTGAAGAAGGAAATCTAAGAAGATCTCAGAAGATGGAAAGATCTCCCATGCTCAT